>KV732845.1:17749-32222 GCA_000500225.2 Phytophthora pinifolia
ACGCGTACAATAATTGCTGTATGGCTGCGGTCGTCGTTCGCAGCGGCATTTCACGTAGCGCAGCAATTCGTTCCGGATCGTGGCGGACGCCATCGCCATCAATGATCTTGCTGCACCATTTCACCGAGCACTGGAAAACACTTGATTTGGGTGCGCTCAACTCGAAACCGAACTCGTTCATGAGCGAGAAAAGCTCCTCCAACTTCACCAAGTAGGTATCCACCTTGTCGGCGTAGAACAAAAGATCATCAATCCAAATAAACAAGTGCTTGTATAACAACGTCTTGAATCAATTCTCCATGGTGACTGGATATAAAGCGCAGCGTCGCAACAGCCATGGGGTACACGCGTCGACGTGAAGACTTTGGCATCGGTCATGTAGCTCAGTATCTCTTGGCGAGGGGTAATTATCAAAAGCCCTAGATGAAGTCGAAGAGATCGAAAAACACCATGTCGCGGACGCTCTCAGTTATCACTTAAAGCAACAGCATCACGCCTGCAATCGGATCCGTCATACCATTGGCATGTCGGTGGTCAATGGCTTATCGGTATTTATCCTTGCCAGTTTTTTTACTGGCAAGACTGGACATCCCCACCGACTTGCTGTATTCTCGTATAAACAGCCTGATGGCAAGGACGTTGCGAAGATGTGAGAGAATGGGGCCCAAGACCATGGACCTCGGGACGAATGCAAAGAATGCCCGTCGCAGATCTGACCAGACCGTTCTCGCTCTTAGTGGTGGACGCTGTTGGACATATATGTCTTTCCTTCTACGGTTCGGACAGTTGGACTGTCCCGTGGCCAGTTTCCGCCTGTCGCATAGTCAAGATCCTTCTCGATGCCCAACGGCCGGACCGGTCGTATTCGCAGCAGATCACTTCACCACAGCTGTGTGCCCCGTTACATCCGGCGACTCGCAGAATGAAAACTGGAGGTTGAACTTAATAATCCAGCACGGCGAGCCGTTGGAGGCCTTCTTGCTCACCCACGCCACTAGGGAGCTGCTGGCATCGCGCATCTCCTCCTCGTACTCAGGATGCACTTGGCCGACATGAGACACCATATTGGTGTAGCCCGTGCCCGCCGTGTGCTTGCGGCACTTGCCACAACCCTTGCACTGGTCTACTGGAGACTGAGCGAGGCAACAAGTGTACATTCTCGCGTTCCTCGAGTAAGGCGGCTGCTGCTGCTGTCGAGAATCGGCAGCGTTACGAAGAGCAACTTGGGAGAGACCGGAACGAGGCGCGTGAAAGGCACGAGCAGATGCTGCTGATCTCCGCGATGCAAAGAGAGAATAACCACGTACGGTAAGCAGCAGAGAGGTTCAACTATAGCTTCGTTTGCTACCGCAACGCTGCATGTAAAATGTTATCAAGCCTAATGGAAACGTGTGGTTCGAATCTCGCTATTCGTACTCGATAATTAGACAAACGAGACAGGTTATCTAAACGCCGCTGCCGCTTTTTCATGTCGTAGGGCAGCGGCAGCCACAATCGATGTTACCCCTTCTCGAGCACGCCCACACCCCGCGGACTGGCGTATGAATGTAATAGATCCAGACATAGCCTTAGCTGCCTCTCGAACGGACGGCACCAATCGACCCAAGTCCCCCTCCTTCAGCGGTGTCATTACTCGGCCCAACATATCGTTACTGCACGGGAAGGTGCTGTCTGCCACGATGCCATACCTGCTGTCACGGTGCAGGATAACGACGAGACGAAGGACGAGACTTGGGACCCGTCCGAGGGATGTGTAGAGCGCGTTCTCAAGTTCGAATCTCTTCACAAGCGCAAACGCGACTCGACATCAGCGGACTCGGATGCGCCTTCATCCAGTGCTACGTCCACAACCAAAAAAAGGCGTCCAGAGAATCCCCGCAAGCAATCCAGACTCGCTCGCAAACCGAATACGTCTTTGACGTCGAGCGAGTTGGCCGTGATCGAGACTCCCGGTCCTGGGATCACATCTTGGCGCCACCACGGAGTCCTGACGACCTTCGCTCCAGCCACGATCCACGCAGTCTATCAATGTCTTGGCTTCCCGGATTACGTTCCCAACCGGAACCAAGGCATGGAACAACTCCGAGCGCGATGGGACGAGAGTGTGCATGCAGCGCTGATGGCCACGGTTCCATGGAGGAAGATGTTCCGCTCCCGCGTCAAGAATCTGCTGCTGCATCGTCGTTCAGAGTTGTCGGAGGAAGCCAATGTTGGACTGGATGGTTACATCGGGTTCATGCAGAAGAACGCTCGGGCCTTCTGGATGGCGGGTCACTGGACTATGTTCAACCTGGAGTCGGGCGACTACGCGGAGGACGAAATCAAAGATCGGAAGAAGCTTCACGATTCGGCCAGCAAGGGGGTCATTACTCAAATGGAACGTCTCAAGGCGACAGGTGTGCCTTCCACAATTTTTCACGAGCCTGGCGTCTGGACATACCCGGCGAAGACTTGCGCATGGATCTTGATGGACAAGTCGACCAAGACTGCTGGAGGCGAGCCGTACACTCTGGCTGAGCAGCTGGAAATCCTCGACAAGCGCGAGCCAGCGAGGGCTCAGTGGACATCGTGTTCGTTGGACAAGGAGCGTGTAGCTCACCTTCCAGTCGACATCCGTGCCATGCTTCTCCCTGCTGCTGAACGCCAAGACAACCCAGTATCACTCAAGTTCCAGTAAGAAACTTTCACGGTACTGGATGAGGGGTTCTCATCCGGTCTTCACATTTGCATCTTTCATTCCACTTTAACATCTCAACACGAAATTCTTCATCCAATCGCAGAAGGTGACGGATCGGAAAAGCAGTCCGTCACCAGTACCTCCCAACGGCACTCCATTCACCTCGTTCACAGATCGTTCTCCATCCCGTCAGGAATCACTCCATACAGTCGCGACACCTCCATCTCCACAACAATTCAGTCGGTTTCACTCATCATCGATCTGGTTCAGTCTGGTGCTCACACCCAGTGAGACTAAGCACTGGGGTGATCATCTCCGGCTTGCATAGCCTGGAAACGTGCCCTAGCCCTAGCTCCTTGGTTGAACTCGTACAGTAGTGCACCACAGCTGAGTTGAGCTAGCGGGATCCACTCTGGATCATGATAGCCTCTCCACTTGATGAGGTATTCGCGGATACGTCTTGAAGTTCGTTTCACCCAGCGCAGGTCAAGAATCTTCTCCACCTCATACTCGTCATTCTGAGTGTCAGCTTCCCAACTGTCTTCAGGCAGTAACGCAGCATCAAAGTCGTCGTCATCATCCAGTGTGAGCTCTTCAACCGGGCGCTGTGGAAACAAAGCTCGCGGCTTGAGGCGACTGACGTGAACCCAGGGGTTGACACGGTAGCCAGTGTCGGTTACCTTCAGCTTTACACGGAAATCGTCGTGGACCTCCTCGATCCTGAATGTCCCGTGCCACAGATGAGCTAACTTGCGACTCAATCCAGTCTGCACCATGGGGATATACAGCCACACTGAATCACCTTGCTCAAACCCGGACTTAAGTCGTTCAGACAACTCACGCCACTTCCTCGTCTGCTCTTCGGAACGGGCACGTCTCGCCTTCTTCTGGAGTGCTTCTGCACAAGCGAGCGCATAGCTGTAGTCTCTCTGAAACTTTCGACGCACGTTCGGGCACACTGGATGGATTTGGTCCCAACATAGCTGAGACTGTGCCTTGAGCATCCCAACCATGTACAAGGTAGAATGGTGTGTCAAGACGAGTTGCATCCCACGAGGTATTCAGTGCGAACATTAAGCGCTCGGCATGATCGTCCCAGTCGGACTGATCTGCCTCCGCGACGTAAGCACGGACACTCCGCATGACTGTCTGCACCAAGCGCTCCTGTTGGTCATTGTCTTGCGGACGACAAGCCAGTGTGGCTCTCTGTCTGCTACCTAGTAGGTCCCGGAAGCATTTGAAGACTTCACTCATGAAACGTGGGTCCTGATCATGGCGGATCATGGAAGATGCACCAAATGACCTGAACACTCGCTCCTCGTATGCTTCTGCAACGTCTTGCGCAGTGGTCGAGGACATTGGTTTGCATATGATGTACCCCATGAAGTTGTCCTGAAACAGGAGGAGGAACGTATTACCTCGCTCGGACTTCGGCATGTGAGTCACGAAGTCCATCGAGACTAACTCGAATGGTCGACGCGGCTCGATGTTACCGGGTGAGGGTCCAGCATTGGGCGGACGCCCCTTGCCACTCGCACAGTCCACACACTCATTCACGAAACGCCGCACATCGGCGTACAAGCCAGGCCAGTAGAACTCTGAACGAAGTTTCTCGTGAGTCCGCGTGATACCTTGATGATCGCCTTGGTAATCTTCGTGCGCATAGTGCAACACGTCGGAATAGAGAGACTGGGGCACCACCAAACGAGGTTCATCGACAGCATCTCTGGGTCGGTCCCGGGTAGACCAGGCAAGGCGATACAGCACGCCCCTGACGTCGAGGTCGAATAGGTCCGATGCTTTGGCGATCTTGCGGAGTTGCTGGGCGAAAGTCGATCCACATCACCATTCAGAAAAGCCTTCATTTAAGATAGGTCTTCATCATGATCCTGATGTACTTTGATCCTGCGCCACCGCTCCGCCTCGTACTCCAGTGGGTTCATCGGCTCGTCCTGAACTTCGTTTTCACGATTCCCCGAACGAGTCATTATCGCGAGCACTCTAGCCGCGGAGCGGACTCCGGTCCCGGCGTGAATTTGTCAGGTGACACCTCATCGTGAACGGCGTCCTCTTCTGTACCACGACAGGCGACTTCATCAACTTCTCCTGAATCTTGGACACATTCTGTAAATGAACACGTTCACTCTCATCCTGTACGGGCCACGATTCTCCCAGCGCCAGTATCTTCGAGGTCAGGTAGTCAGCAGCTTGGTTATAATCACGCTTGACGTGTACCAGCTTGAGCGACTTGAACTTGCTCTCTAACACTTTGCACTCAGCGAGACGCCTCTGCAGGTTCCAACAACGATGAGGTCCTCGATCCCTTGCTCTAGCGCCAAGGCCAGGCCTTTCAGCAGGCCATGATATTCCGCATCGTTCGCGGTAACATCATTCAGTGCGTAACCACGAGCATCCAGTACGTGCCATCCAGGAAGTTTCCAGAGAATACATCCACAACTACCCCGACGAGTTGAAGTCTTTGCGGCCCCGTCGAAGCTCATGACGATCCCCTGAAAATCTTCTCCAAGCATCTCCACACTGACAACTGGTGGTGGCTTGACACGCCCCTTGGCCGGTATCAACGACTCGGCAATCTAATCCAGATGTTCACGCGGTGTGATACCTGCACCCAGTATGGCGGACAATCCGTCTTCGTCCCGTTGAACTCTGCGAATCTCCATAGTCCACTGCGAAAGAGCAACGCCCCATGGCACACATCGTCCATCGGCAGTCTTCGACGTGACAATCCACTTCAGTACCGAATAGCGGGTGTAGATTACCAGCGGACAACCCGCGATAAGTGACCGAAACACGTTCAGTACACGCATTATGGCGATCACCTCCTTCTCGGCGACATGATAGCGAACCTCGCTCTCATTGAGCACACGCCCGGTAAAACGAACCGGCTGAATGAGTCCATCAACCTCCTGCCCTAAGACTGCACAAGCAGCCCACTGATTGGCGTGAGGGATGATCACGAATGGCTTCGTCCTGTCTGGGTGTCGTAGCAAGGGAGTCGAGACGATCTTCCGCTTCAATATCTCGAACGCTTCTTTGGCTCGCGACAAGTCTCGTCCAGCGTGTATCTGCTCGTCAGTCAGCTCATACAGTACAGCCGCCACCACCGGGAAGTCCTCAATGAACTTGTGGTAATAGTTAAGGCTGCCTAGAAATGAATGGACGCCTTTCAGTGTGGTCGGGAACGGGAGGTCCTGCACGCCCTTGGCGATCTTCGGTGTTGCTCGGATACCTTCCGCACTAATCTCATGTGATAGGTATGGGATTGGTCGCTTGCCAAATTCACTCTTGGGCAGACTGATCGTAATGTTCCAGTAACGCAATCGAAACAGCAGACTATTCAAATCTTCACACAGTTCGTCCCACGTGGGTGCACCGTGCGCGATGCCGTCGATGTACGAGATCCGCCCCAAGACTGGACCCATTTGTGTGGGTGCGGGAATATTCCGCTTGAACACACTCATTTGGTTGGTCAGAATCGGCAACTTTCGTCCAGTCTGTTCCGACTCAGCATCAACACATTCAGTTGAGCCTTGGTCTGGTGAGTCCTCCCAGGGATCGAGATTGAGATAATCCAGCACGTCCTGATCGACTTGGGCTTCCTCCTCAGGCGGCAATCGCACAAAACCCCACAGGAAATTGTTGATCACATGTTGGTAGACTAGCGGAGCGTTCTTCAGACCGAATGGCATTCGCAGCCACTGAAAGTGACCGAACGGACATACGAAAGCTGAGATCAACTTGGCTCGTTCAGTCATCGTGATCGCCCAGAAGCCACTCGCCATGTCCAAACTCATGAACCACATTGCGCTCTCGAATCCAATCAGTAAGTCGTCAATGAGGGGCAACGGATAATTCGACAACTGAATGAAACCGTTGACCAGTCGATAGTCGATGCACATGCGGATATCGATACCGTTCTTCTTCAGCATGATGACAATCGGAGAAGCCCACGGTGACTCAGAGTGCTCGATCAGCTTAGTCTCCAATAACTTCTTCAGCAATTCGTACACCTTGACTGCAAGATGAGGAGCGACTGAACGAGGTCTCTGAGCGATTGGTTTGGCGTCACCGACATCCAGATCGCAAACTACACCGCGAGCTGGAGCTGGCGCCGTATTCCCGTCTCCCACGAATATTGTTCGATGGTAGCGCAGAATGGACCTCAGCTTCCGATCTTCATCCAGTGTGCTTACGCCTGGGACTCCAACGTCTGCGGTGTTAATGTCACATTCAGGGCTCAGGTCTTGTAGCTCAGGCAGCATCGCCAGCTGGTCTCTCAGCTGCGACAGTAATTCGCTCCCCTCGTGGATATACACCGCAGGTTCAAGGTCCAGCTCATTCGTGTTGACTCTCATGCAGCGTTCATACTCCAACTCCAATTCACATTTCCGGACAGGAGTACTCGGCATCGCTTCACTCGGCAAGTCAGAGATATCTTCCTCGCTATCATTTTCGAACACTGAGTCCAATGCCATTCCATAGTCATCCAGTAGGACAGCATCATAGAACTCGTCTCCATCTGAGTCGGTCTCACTCATCATATCTTCCGACTGGGATGACTCCGTTTCTTCCTCTACGGAAACCCCTTCAGCACCACCGTTATTCGCAGCACCTATCTCGGGGAACGCTTTCTCAAAATCACCATCGAGGATGACATCGGTCTGTGTACCCTCATCGAGCATCACAGGTTTGGCGTTCATCGTCAGGTCGGGCATCGCCTGCAGCTGAACCATCCTGACCTGAGCTGTACCGGGCGAAGGTCGGACTATCAGCTTGGTCGGCCAAGCATACTCAGGCCTCTCCACGCACGACGACGATTCTAGTTCCTGCAAACTCTGTGCAAGTCGTTCAGCCCGAAGACGCCCCTGTCTCGAGAGGGTATTCTCCAAAACTAGAGTCCTCCACTCTCGATAGGCTCGGGTACCAGAACGAACGAATCGTCCAGATTGTGGGAAGAAACCATACTCGATGATATGAACCACCGCAGTCCGGGGATCAATCCACAGCTTTCGCGTCGATATGTTCACGACGTTGACGGCCACTGGCCACGACTCGGCTCCATAGATGATCTGGGTGACCCATCGGTCACCACGACCAGCCCAGACAACCTCACGCTGTGGGTTGCTCTGGCCATACCGAATGCGTACGATTGCTTGGTCGCCCGGCATCAGGTACAACCTCTCGTGGGGTTGTACCGGCAGGTCGAGTCCGTAGTGCTTCTGAATGGTATCGTCATACAGCACGACCGTCTCCTCATCTGGTAGTTGCACAAGTCCCTCACGAATGCAAAGTCGCACGCCCGTGCTGTACATGAAATTCATGCCCAGCAAAACGTCCACTCCTTCACCGATATTCGCAACCCAATCCAAGTGTAACTTTGACTTGAGTACTCGCGGTGATACACGTCGGAATTCCTCCTAGTCCGGAAACCTTGATCTGTTTGTGTCGGTTGAGTTTGATCTTGAGTCTACGCGCAAGATCCAAACTGATCATACTCACCGACGCTCCGGTATCCAGGAGAATCTTCAATCTGACGTCATTCACTGCTCCATGTACCATGGCAACTTGACGCGCATCCTTCTCCGGCTCGTGGTCCACCCACCACCCATAGCGCTCTCCTGGCGATAGTCGATACTCGACGGGTTCATCTGGAGTCGATGCCACTGGATGAGGGGGGTCTGAATGCTCCACGTGATCTCGCTCAGTGGGAACACTGTCATCTTGAGCTAGAGAGGTCATGCATTGTTGTTTATCGTGGTATCTGGTTCTCAGTTCTGGTCCAACATATACTAACGCGCACAGTTCCGGGGTCTTCTTCAGCCCGACGCGTACTGGATGACCATCCAGCGGGCTTAGTGGTTTAACGGCTTCTCACCGGAACTTATGTCGCTTTCACGTAACCAGTCTTGGATGGCCTTATGCAGATCATCCAACGAACCTTGGAGTGCGATCTTCCTCACGGTTTCCAGCATCTTCCAGTCGTGACAGCGTCCATCGTGGAACTCGTTGCATTTCTTACACGGCAGCGTCTTGCAAGCCCGTTCAGGGTGTCCCATTCGGCGACACCGGCCACAGGTTATCTCATCTCTGGGCGATGTCCGAACGTGCGGCATTCCTTGCAGAACTCGAGCCGGTCTGGGTTCTCCCTTCTTGGTGAGTGCAGCACTGGGTTAGCATTCGGCCTTGGGTTCGGAGGCAGACCACCCGTGTTGACCCAGAACTCTCCATAGCGCGATACACCAGGTTGCTCACTTGGTCGGGAGTCATCGCGGGCTCCTGACTGGATTGATCCACCGTGTGTAGACTCTGACTGGATGATTCCTGACCCGGCGAAGATTCCAACTCCTCGACCTCATCTAGAAAGCACACTTGCTTCTCCTCGTCATCAGTCTCGGGATCGCTCTGAGCGACGTACGCTCGTCCAGTAGGTCCGGCGGGTCTTGGCCTGAATCGACCTTGACGAAGGTTGTCCGCTCTGAAGTCACGTTGTCGAGGGGTCTGACGATCATGATCATCGTCACGCCACTCTTCCTCATGCTGTTTCAGAACAGCTTCCAAGTCGTCAACACTACGAAACTGCTGACTCTTTAGACTCGTCTTGAGGTCCGAGTCTGCAAGCTTCCGGACAAGTCGCTTGATATGCTGCTCGCGACTTCGGGTCGAACGGTTGAAG
The DNA here is from genome assembly GCA_000500225.2 of Phytophthora pinifolia. NCBI lineage: Eukaryota > Oomycota > Peronosporomycetes > Peronosporales > Peronosporaceae > Phytophthora > Phytophthora pinifolia. The sequence continues at coordinate 27,121 of KV732845.1, forward strand.
TTCACGTTGGCCTTGCCAGCAGCTGCATTCAGGCGATAGAAGAGCTCCAGCGGCGTCTCGGTCTTCCTCTGCGATATCGTGTAATACCGCTCGGAGTTAGACACCTTGGACTTGCAGTACTTGGCCTTGAACGCCTTCGAGAATTTAGTCCAGTCTCGCCGTATGTGCTTGGAAAGCTGATAGCGCCAATTACGAGCTGACTCCGAAAGCTTCAGTCTCAGCTCGTACACCTTCATCTGGTCAGTCCATCCACCCTGAATGCTCATGGTCAGGAACTTCTCCCACCAGCGTATCCGGTCTTGGATCGGCGCCTTCTCATCGAAGTCGTTCAGTGTGCTCGCACTGACATAGGGTCGGAGAGTCAACAACGAGGTTCCATCCGACGTAGTCGTGCCTTGAGCTGTAGGGACATCGTCCATCGAACTGTCTGAGTCATCAGAGTCTCCATTATCATCGTGATCTGATTCTGGGTCTGGATCTGGCGGTCCCCCTCCTCGTCCAGAGGGCGTCTTGGACGGCTTCTTATCAGGGGGCATATTCTTGCCTCCTGACTTAGATCCACCTGTCTCTTTCGCAGGTGTCGTTCTGGATGGGGTCGACCTAGCAGCTCTGGATGGAACTTCTTGCTTCACTACGTTAGCCTTGGCGGTCGCATTTTCCTTGGCCCTCGCGAGGTTCACGCCGTCGAAAGTAGCTTGCAACTGGCTGCCAGAAGTTCGTCTGCACTCTTTGTGGCCATTCCCTTTTTTGGTGTGGTCCACACCATCCAGTGTGGCACCACTCGGTCCAGGGCGCAGAGTCATGTGAACGGGCTCCGGCTTGACTTGGGCGGCAGTCTGGGCTGCGCGAAGGTCGCGAAGCTGGCCGGCTTGGAACTGCTGAATGTTCGCTGCAGCCTCACGCTCTCGAGCGTGTTCGATCTCAAGTGCCTGCATTCGCTGGTGCATGAGCTCCAGCTGAGCATCTCGTTCTCGTTTGGCATCTTGAGCAAACTGGATGCGTCTCGCCTCTTCTTCAGCTTGCCGCTGTTTCCAGTGCCGTTCGAATGCTGCTTCCATGGTGGCACGCAACGCCTCCGCTTCACGTCGTTCAACAGGATGGTCTGCAGGGACTGCTCTGACTTCACTGGATGAGCTTGGGCTTGCGGCACTGCCTGCGATCTCTGCGCGGCAGACCGTTCGGCGATCAACTGAATGGCTTGGAAAGCACTCTGAAGACCAGCTCCCAGCTGAGCTGCCGACTCCTCTTGTTTTTGCTCCATGCGGCGTGAAGCTTCCTGAGTCTGCCTCATCGTGTTCAGCGCGACTTGAGACGCCCCAGACGTCACAGAACCAGATCGGCTCGAACGACTGGATCGCTCCGAGCGACTTGACCGGCTAACGGAATACTTGTGCCTCGACGGCGAGCGATCTCTGCTCGACTCACTCCGGCAATGTCCTCGTGAAGCGCGGTCATCACTACGTGGCAGGCTTGAGCCGGTATGTCTGGGTGAGGTCCTCGACCTTCGCTCACTCAGAGCGACATCCGGAGCGGCCTCGGACATGATGGCATCAACTTGATCCATACTCGCTGTAGTCGGAGGGAGGACAGTCCTGGTGTCCTCCCTCCGACTACCAACATCTCCACCGGTCTGAATGTACCCGGCTCGGGCAGCCATCACCATGGGCTCATACGACATTGCCGGCATGTGCGCCGAGGCTGGCTGTCCATCCGACCACATCGATGAAGACGCAGAACTCTCTCGCGACGACGAGATCCTTGAACGGCGCTGAACATCGACTCATCTGAATCTCCAGACGTACCAAACAAGCTCGAGATAGAGCTTGCCACTCTCGATGAAGGCCCTCGATGCGTCGAGGCCTGCTCACCCAGTGAGGAGACACTGCGAACAGCCTCATGTGAGTGATACGACGGCAGCGAACTCAGCGAAGGCGTCGAGGTCGACACGGGTCGCGGCGGTACATGTTGCACACGCTTCGGTCCAGGTTCGCTGTCAGTCGACCCTCGCGGACTCCGACTCCTCCGGACACCGGACAGCTTACGTATTCTCGTCCCAGGAGTCCCGCTTCATAGTCGGTCATTAGCAGGTCACGATCATCTGGTAGTCGAGGACAGGTGGTCGTTCAACTTCATCCAGTGCACTCCGTTTAGGAGAGTCACCAGCCAGAACGACTTCTGCGGGTACTCCACACACCACTTGGCGCCACTCCATGAGTTCCATAGCGAGAAAATGCTGAAGGTCTTCCACGACCAGACGCACTTGACTCGGCGCCACACGGAACGACTTCGACTGAAACCACATCGGGATCAGGTTCCGGAATTGGAAGCCCGACTGAAACAACAACGTCTGGGTCAGTGCGACGCATTCTCGCGGGGTCAACATACTCGGCGGAATACCAATGGTCATGACGTCTCGCGCCAAACAAAGCTCTGCACGCATGAGTTCTAGCTCTTCGATCCAACCTCCATCCGGACTGGATGGGGATACTCGCTCGCGCAAGTACTCAGACGTGGCCAAAGTGGCAGTCCACCACGGCTGGAAATCCGGATCAGGACTGGTCCAGGCATACCGAACCTTGAGCGGTACGACCATCTCTGAGCGAACCTGCTCCCACCGTCTCACTGGGTCTGCCACGTACGTCTTCACCTGAACTTCACTCAGTCCATCACGATGAACCTCGACCTCTTCCGTCTTGATCAGCGGCAAACTTCGGCCAGCACCACGTGACGCAGTCTCACTCAATGCAGCCTCGACACCCACTTGAGGTGAAGTCGATGGTGTCTGCACCGAGTTGGACAAGACTGCTGGCACTGGAACGGGCAGTACAGCGGAGACATCTGCTTTCTCCTCCAGTACGACTTCTTCTTGAACTGTCGAAAGAGGACATTCTTGCTTGATCGTCGGCGAGTCTTCCGCTGTTGCCACTTCTTCATCCGGTTGCGGAGAATCCGGAACTCCATCCACCACGGGGGACTCAACCTCTGCGATGCCTCCCTCAGACGTCTGTACGGGCTCATCCGGTGTGGACTCACCCTCATCCAGCCTCGCCGTCGAGACTGGGCCTTCACCGGAGCCACTCGTCGTTCCTGGCTCACGCCAACACTGGAACGTTCACCCAGGGCAGCTTGGTGCGCATCCTGAATGTCCGGCTCCGGGGCACGCTGGTCCGGGACCGGCGTTGACTCCTTCGCTCGCTTGGCTGCCTTCTTCTTCGCAGCCTTCGCCTTCTGAGCTTCCTTCTGAACTTCGTCCAGTGTATTCTGCTCCTCGGGCGGCAGTCCTCGCGTCCGACGCGACTGTCGCACAGCCTCGCCACGCTCTCCTTCTCGTGCTTCTCCTTGTTCAGACATAACCACTGCAAACTAGGAGGTTAGTGGTAACTCAGCACCCTTGAACTCAATCAATCTTCTACAACTCGCGCAGGAATCCTTGGTACCGAATCCGGGCACGCGCACCAGCTGTCGCGAGGCGGGTGAACGCCTTTCTCGCCCAGGGTGTATAGCGCTACCCAGAGACCGCACTGAATGCGATTACTGGACCACTGAATGAGATATGAGAAAAACCTCACCCAGTGTGACGTGTGTCCTTGTAGTAATCCCTATAGGTGTCGTTTACCTTCGGATATCCCGGACTTCCACGCTAATGAGTCGTGTACACACAGATCGAATACAGAAGTTCTTGAGTATTCGCCAACCTTCGCTGAGTCAGACACTTGGTTCAGTCTGGCAAGGATAGATCACAGAACAGATCACCTTCACACAGTTCAACCAACAAATACCGAGATACACACTGCTTGGAATACATAAATATACAACCACTACTTATTCTTATAGACCCTTGAGTGGGGGGTCTGTACACCAGTCTACTTTGAGCTCTCACCCAGGATACTGGTCAATCCTGAACGAACTTGGCTCCGCGCACCACCCTCACCCAGTGAGGGACAAACTCTTCACACACAAATACATTTCCTTCTCATACAGCAGTCAATCGATCAAAGTTCTAGGGGTGACTACAATAACCACCTAGCGCAGCAGAGAATATGAAATGCGTGCGCACCCAGGAGGCAGCACTGCAACTTGGAAATGGAACAGGCGAGTCACTCCAGTCGCTGGTCTTCGCTCTGATCGGGCCTGGGTTCTTGAGAGAGCTCACACGACCGGCTCGTCGACCAGTGTGACCTTGAACGTCCGTCGTTTCGGGCTGCCGGGTTACTCCGCGCAGCAGCTTAACCTCCTCGGCGGGGTACAGACGCAATCTGTCTCGGCCGAAGCCGAAGTCGTTTGTCTTGTTCTCGGCAAATTGAACTCTGTTTTGGTTTATCTGTCTTCGCGCTTGCGCGCTGTCTTCTACGGGCGTGCCTTTGCACGACCTGATTTAACTTGGATTCACTATGGGTGATAGGGGCGACGATCGTCTGGCACGTACACACATCACTTTATGACGGTGGTTTCTGGGTACATCGTTCTGCAAATCGCAGATCTCAGCGACCCTTCGTGCTGAACGGATCTTTTGGTCGACCAGTCGGACTTCATCATCCAGTCCGTCTTCCATCATCCAGTCAGTCTTGGTGATCCTTGATGGTCTTGTAGGTAGTACGGTTCCATGGGGTAAACGCAATGGGATCAATATGGCGCTAAAGCCAGAGGTTGACAGCATATTGAGGGGTGGTGCCGGTCCGAAGCGCTGCCCTCTTCTACTTCTGCAAAAATATGCAAACAACCCAGACTTGGTCGCTAGAATTCCCGATGAAACTATGCTGAAAAACCGCAAGGCGTCGCTGAAAAAAAGTCGCAAGAAAACCTGGGATGTTTCCAACTTTGCCGTCATGATGCAGTGGGCAAGTCCACGAATGTGTACCACCCCAGACATTTTTTTAGGTCGTCAAGGGGGTTTCCAAGCGATGACAGACAAGGCGAGCTTCAATCAGAACGACTTGAGCTTTCAGAACGACTTGATTATCTTAAAAACGTTCGATCACAAGTTTACTGGCGAAGACAACAAGGAGGCAACGTCTTTTGGATCCATCTTTACGTCTCGGCGTATATTTCGCAATTTGTACTATTCCGTGGTGGCCCAGCAGAGCGACGGAGTTGTTGGGTTA
>KV732852.1:3078-32892 GCA_000500225.2 Phytophthora pinifolia
GGTACGTTGTTTAGTCTGGGAGGTATACACCAAATTACCCTTGATTTGGTGTGTTATACATAGCCTATGTGTGCTACCCAACTCTTGTTGAACGAATGTTGCTTGAGCGGGCCTCAAGCTTGCAGACGGTACTGAAAGAGTTAATCCCCGTTGGGCTTACCTACCAACCTCCCAGTAATATCCACTAACTTACGAACCTGCAGTTTGAAACTCAGCTTTAAATTGTAACGCGTGACTCCTTAGGCGGCTACAATCCCCACACACGGTAATGCGTTGCAGATTGTGCTGACCAAGAAAGAGACTGCCAAGCACCCCATGATCCACCACGTTGTGCATTTGTCGTTTTTGCTGCCATAGCGATGAAGCCGCTGAAGATCTCGCTTCTGCTTTGGAAGGAAGACCAACGCCACGAGTCCCACAACTTGGATGATGTGCGATAACACGAGAGCGAAGGCCACTTGCATCCGATCGGGGTCTTCCGTACCGGTAACCGAATCTTCAACGTCCTTGAACATGAACCCGATGAGATTGGAGACGGTGTTCGCCAGAAAGCGCATACTGGCTGCCATGGACACGATGATGCCGACGAACGCGCCTTCTCCTCCCATCGGAGCGATTTCCGCCGCAATTGCCAGCTCCAAAACGACGATAGTGCTGCGAAGGAATCCCGTGAGCGACGACACGACGGCGTAGAGATCCACATTCCGTGCTGCTGGGTTTAACGTGGCCATCAAGTAGTAAACCAGTTGCGGCGTCATCGTGACGATGACGAAGCTCGAAAACACACACCAGCGCCAGTCGCAGTTCAAGCAGAAATACTTCCAAAGCACAGCGGGCAGCGCCGAATACGCTTCCGACAGAATGTGGCTGGTCGAAGCCGCCTTGACGGTCATTCCGCACCATTCCTCGAGCCGCGTGGTCGGATACGTCAGGGAAAACTCCGAGATGAAGACGAAGCCGATGAGGAAACGCACGACGCGGGACGTGGATTCCCTGCCCAAAGCACTACGAAGCCGAATCCAGTGTCCACGTAACGCGAGCTTGATGCGCTGGAAGGTGTTTGCTGCCGTCATGTAAGCTCGCTGCAGCTCTGATGCTGAAGTGTCCAGGTTCTCAATAGTAGCGCGATTGTGTCGGTCGCGAGCGGCGTTGATCGGTGGAGGATCGGGCTTCTCGAAGAAGCAGGTGCTCAGCGCGATCAGCGGCACAAGCGTGTAGAAGACGGAGAAGAGCATGAGCTGGCGGGTCGATACCATGGCTATCGTCTCGCTCTCCGTGACGTGAAAGATGACGAAGTCGGTCGCGATCTGGCCGATGAACTCGCCCGTGAACTGCGTAATTAACAGCGTGCCGAGTGCCTTGCCGCGCACTGTCATGCGCTCCCGTCGAGTCTGCGCCACGACGTACGTCTGGCCGATCACTAGCGCCACGATACACCCGAAGTTGGCCAGCATTAGCAGCACAATGTACAGGTTCATGAGCGACTTGGCATGCTTGAGAACGTCCGCGGAAGTGATGTCGTTCTCCTCCGCACGATACGACACAACCTGATCCAGCAGAGCCATGGCGAAACACGCCAGCATCGTCACCATCCACGCGAGGATAATGTAAGGTTTGCGTCGGCATTGTAGAATAGGCACCGCGTCCGAGATGAAGCCCCACACGAAGCTGTACGACCAGGGGAGCAGGATCAGCACGGAGGCGGCGTCCGCTTGATACGATTTCATCTGGAGTTCGGATCGGAGAAGCGGCAAAACGCCTCGCTTTAGACACGTCATCAAGACGCCAGCAAACCCCGTGGATACCAGCAGTCCAATGTGCTTTCGGGAGAGTAAATCGACCTCGTACTGCCTTGATAGCGCCGGGAACGGCAGTGTGCTCCCATCTTCGTTCCCTGCTTCGGCCTTCCTCCACCGCGGGCTGTCGACAGCCGAGTCCGCTCTGTTCATGATCACCACGGAGCTCATGAGCGGGTTGTCTACTCGTCCGAGGATCGGAATGGCTGAGACCTGGACATTGTCGACCCGGAGGCCGCGCTCGAAGCCGCTCTGGTTAAGACTGTGCTCGAACGCGCTCTGATTCAGCGCCGGCAACCCGCGGCTTTGATTGAATCCTGTGCTGCTCGCGTTGTCATTCTGAACGTCCTCACTGTACCGCGAGAAGTGAAGTCGAGTCATAGCAGCAGCACAAAGCTGCGCCGCACTAGCCTTATAAAAAGCCTTTACCAGAGAGAGAGCGGAGTCTGCTGGCCGTTGTTTTCCGTTCTGCATCAAGGCAGCGTGGGGCACATGCGGGGATTTGACTGCGCACACAGGAAGAGCGGACATTACAGCAAGAAAACGATGCTGATGGGCTCGGTGGAATGCACATCCCAGGAGCAGGTGCTGCCTGCCAGCTGGGGGCGTTAGTGATGGTACACTGTATAATAATCCGTGACCGAGGATCATCCATTATTAGTCAAGAAGGGATTAGTTATTCGCCACCACCCAATCTTGCACCCCTACCCGAAAACTTTGCGTTTGTAGATCAAAAACACTTTTTAGCGTCCCTGTATACGATCATCCACTCAAGAAGTGTCTGGACCAGCCCGATTTAATTACTGCTCGACCATGTATTACTGGCCGCTTCACCCGAACCGCCGGAATCCATGCTCACACAAGCTCGCACTTTGCCAGCGCTCGAATACCCCGCTGAACCGGCCGACTTTCACACTCGCTGGTGGGTCGATAAAGCAAGTGACCTCCACCAATTGTGTTGGAACCGCTGACGATGCGCAAGCTTCGGGCGGCACGCATGCAGCAATACAAGGCAAAACGCAAAGTTTTTGGGTTGGGTTGGTGTTGGGGGTGGTGGCGAATACCGGTAACTAATCCCGTCAAGAAGCTTCAATTCCAGGATTTCTATCACAGTACATAATATATATAACTGGCCTACGAACAGCAAAACACAAAAACAATGCGGTTATGCAATCGCTGGTATTTTAATTATTAGAATAACTGGTAAGGCAGAAGTGCATTTTTAATAAATACTAGCACTTAACATTTCACAATAGTTCTTCCTCAAGGTAGCTAGGAGATGCTGGGGGCATCGAGGGCGAAGCTGGAGGAGCAGAGGGGGCTGAAGCCAGCCCAGCGACTCCTCTCGGTGAGAATGACGGCGCCGACGCACCAGCCAACGGGACCAGCAGAACTGGTGCCGAGCTGGCGTCCTCCTCTGGCGGAGGAGCGGAGGCATCCACGTCCAGCAACTGCAAGTATCCCGTCATGACGTTCGAAAAGTCCTCGACGCCCGCGAGCAGCAACTGTTCGCGCTCAATCAGCTCAGATCTCATCGCTTGCCAGCCGAAGAGGCTCAGCTGAGGTGCCGCCACTGGTACGGCCATGGGTACAGATCCATCTTCTCCGCCTTGAGTGCTTCCCTCCTCGACGCTTCCCGAGCTACTGCTTGAGCCACTCGATCCCGTCTCCCTCGCTCGGCGCTGCTTGCGGACGAACATGACGGCCGCTATCAGGATCACAACTGCAGCGACGCCGCCGACAATCTCTAGCATGAGGCTGGCAATGCCTGACCCTTTATTTCCTGCAGTGTCCGACCCGCCGTACGTCTTGGCGCGTTGACTCTCGTAGTCCTTGTTGACCACCGTTCCATTACAGACCGTCATACCAATAGTGCTCTTCCATATCGGCGCCTCACACACTGCAATGCAGACACAGCCCGCCTCTCCGTAGCAGAACTTCGTCAGCGAGCCATTGATCCTGCCTTCCATAACATCTTCAAATGCTTCGTACTTGCACTTGTTGCACTTCTTGTCATCGTACGGACAATAGCTCACTTCCTCAGCTGGGAACTGGACTTTTTGGTCTTCACAGGCCTCTCCGTCATTGGAAGGCTGCTGGTACTTCACGTCCAGTGCTGTCACGTAGTTGTCCCAGTTTTTCTGCACGCAGCGGCCGTACTGGTTCACCATGCAGCTGTAGCTGTCCCCCACGGCCACATTAAGGCAGTCTCGACAGCTACGAGGCTCCGTGCAGCCGTTAGGGAGTGGAGGGTAATAGGGGCAGCGGTCGTTGGCCGTCCAGTCCGAAGGTTGGGAAGTCACGGGCTCAATCTCTACCTGGTCGTCACTGCAGCTTGAGGAGCCCGCGGAGGCAGCAGAGGCGGCGTCTTCACTGTCACTTGAGTCACCAACGTCTGTCAGTTGAAGGGTCGATGTACTGCCGCTGGAGGAGCCGCTGGAAGAGCGAAGCTTGGTCAATTGATACTTGTGTTCGAACTTGATTTCTGCGTCTTGGGAGGCATTTGAAGTGATGAAAATGGTACCATTCGACGCAGAAGAACGAGATGAAGACGGAGATGGCGGTGGTGGTGGTGTAGCGTGTCTGGAGGCGGCGCTATCGTCCGCGGAAGACGACGCCATAACGCCCATGATGGGTGAGCTCTATGAGGGGAATTGTTGAATGGTGACATGAAAGTGAGGCCAAAAGTTTCCATATGTTCTGAGAAGCAATATGCGGTAATAGAAGGGCGTCGAGGTGGCTGTAAACTATGTTGATAGACTTCAATACTGAACACGTATGTGAAAGACGTTACTGACGGACTTTTTGCCAAAAACGCACATTCGGCCCGGCTATGCGAGAGTCCACGTCGATTCTGGTCGTTCAACAGACCCGACAGTCGGTCACTGCAAAAAAAAAACGCTCATGTAGCGCCATCAAGCGGCATCTCCACGAGCTGAAGAGATTGCCCAACTCAAAGTGCAAATGGGCATCAAAATTGCAAAAATGGGTATCACTCTTATTGCCATCAAAGGCAACTCCTGGCGGATTTGATCGTTCCGGGGGAGGGCTCCGCCGTCCAGGCGCTCGCTTCCGCCTGCGCGTTATGCCAACGCATGTACGAAGCTCAGGGTGCATGCAGTCATTTGCACAGGCGGATGCAGAATCTCCTGCGAGAGCTCCAGCGGATGCACGAGGAGGCCACCTTCCGTCCGATGTGCCACTCAACGTGTTCGCGAAAATCATTGCAACTTTTGTGGATTTTCTCCGCAAATATCACAATAAGACCCTCTATTTCAGAGTGGCGAATTTCCAGAAAATGACGACGGAGCTGCGTCGGATCAACGAGCAGGTGGAGAAAGTGTTCGAGGCCCTGGACGTTGGAGCTCCGATTCGCTGGAACAAGCAGTGGGGAGAAGAGCGTCGCGTTCAAGTGGCATTTTTGGGTGCGTCAGTCCAAAATTGCGAGCTGCTTTGTCGGGGTCTGCAGAGTCAAAGGGATCTGGCTGAGCGGTGCGGAATGATGACGTGTCGAAGGGCTGGATCAGGCGCTCGATGGCGAACCTTCTGGCAGAGATCAAGGCGCATGAGATGAAATTGCCGCTAAGTGAAGCCGTTTGTTGACATTTTGGATCTGTTCACGCTGGGTGGTTGGATTCTCAGGAGCGGGTTGCGGTCAAATTCTTTGCTGTGGATGAGAGGGCGCTAGATGAGCGTGCACAGCTCAAGATGGCGAGCGAACTGAGCGAGTTGTACAAGCTGGACCATCCGAATGTGGCCCAGGTTTTTGGTGCGTCGCACGTGAGCTGCCCGCCGTACGTCGTGAGTGGAATCTTGCGGCGTTTCTCGCTCGCTCCGTTGAAAACAAATAGAAAAGGTGGAGGATGCTGTACCAGACGGCGCGGGGGCTGCAGTATTTGCGCAAGAAAGGTGTCGTTCACGACCACCTGAAGCTGAACAACATCCTGGTGAGCGCGGATGGTGAAGCTGTCGGATTTCGGCCTGGGCACGCTGCGAGCGTGTTGCTGTCGCACGAAAGGTGATGCGGGTGGCCCCCAAGCCGGCATGCTGCGTTGGTGTGCGCCTGAGTGTCTAAAAGGCCGCCCGACTTTCGCATCCGATGTCTATTCGCTCGCAATGTGCGTACTTGAAGCTGTCGTTGGGGAGCCTCCTTTCGATTTCCTAGGACGACAACAGCGCTCGTGACATGAAAAGAAGAGGAGCTATGCTGCGCGAAGACTGCAGGATTGTTCGCGATCTGTTTGCGGGATTTGTGGTTCCGAGAACTTAGTCGACTCGCGCTTCTGCGGCCATTGTGGTACCCCAATGCGCTTCTCGAGGCCAGCAGCGCCAAACTGACAGTCGACACATCCGTGGCCACCCTCGTGCCTGTCATTCAATCGGGCAGCGTTGATGAACAAGAACAAGCGTTGGTGTTTCTCCTTGAAAAAGCCATTTTCAACGATCAATTTGTGACGTTCACGGCATGGTAGCGTTGGCCGATGGGGTAAAGCATGCTCGCACGCACTTTATCCAGGTATGCGCATTAAAGTTCGTGAAGTGGGCCAAAGTGTACGGGTCTGGAGTTGATACTGCCAAGTTTCAAGAGCTCAAAGGCACCGTCCCAGCACTCCCATCACGGAAACTTGGCGCGATTGCAAGCGCTTTGAGCGGCGACGACAACAACGACAAACGGAAAGCATTGCTCCATTTTGCGTGCACTGCTGCCGTGAACTCGTGCCAAAAACTGCATGACGCTGAACTGGTGAAGTCGCTTGTTGACCTCGTGAGGACAGGTGATGACAACCAAACAGTATGTGCAGCCAACGCTGTCGGACACCTCTCGGACAACGCCGCAAACTGTGCGGCGATCGAGCAGGCTGGGGCTGTCCCACCGTTGACGACGCTTCTTCGATCGGGTACTCGGGTGCAGAAGGAGCAGTCAGCTTGGGCATTGGCCCGCCTCACCGCATTCGACTCGTCCGTTGCAGTTGAAGGCGTGGTTCCGCTTGCGATGTCGCTGTTGCGCGATGGTTGGTCCGCCCAAAAGCTTCACGCCGCCAGTGTGTTGGCCAACCTAGCGTCGCACACTCATGAGATCGTAAGTGGAGGGGGCATTGCACTGCTAGTGGCGTTGCTTCGAGTAGGGGCGGAAAAGCAGAAGGCGGAGGCAGCAGGGGCTTTGGCTAGTCTAGCTCTTGCTCCGGAACATCGCACTAAGCTCGTAGCTGAAGAAGCTGTTGCACCCCTTGTGGCGCTGCTTCGCGGTGGAAGTGGAGCCCGAAAGACTCGAGCAGCTGCGGCATTGGCGTATTTGACTTATCTGGAGGCCAACCGCGACAAGTTGGTCCAAGAAGGGGTCGTGTTGCCTCTTGTTGAGCTGCTTCGCTGCGGGACAAGTGAGCAGAAGGAGAAAGCTGCCTTAGCGCTCGCCAATCTGACTGTCGAAGTAAGCCATTCGGTCGCTTGTCGCTTGTCTTGGAGATGGGAGGGCGACGGAAATCGAAAACGCAGCTTGCGCCTTGGGCGATTTAGCTCTCATGATAACGATCGGCGGGATGCAACTGCAGGTCACGGAGCGCTTTCCCCATTGGTGCGGCTTCTTGGAGTTGGAACGTCGAATCAAAAGAACCAGGCGATGCGGGCCCTGGCCAACTTGGCCATGAACGATGGGAACTGCCAAGAGATCGCTGATGCTGGAGCAATCGTTCCTATGGTTGCTATCCTTGAAAATGGAAATGAGAAACAGGAGGAAGCAGCAACGCGGGGCTTTGTGCATTTAGCGGCCAACGTCCAAACTCGCACCGCTGCCGAAATGTCCAGCGCAATCAGGCCTCTCGTGAAGCTGCTGCGCTCTGGAAATGAAGCGATGAAGGCAAATTCGGCTCTTGTCCTCGCTTCTGCCAATGAGGCGAACAGGGACCAGATCGAACGGACGGGTGCAGTGAGTTTGCTACAAGAGCTTCGTCGGAACGGGACAAGTGGTCAAAAATGCAACGCAGCACTCGCGTTGGCCAACATCGTCGACGACGATCAAGCCGAGCTAAAGGTAAAGTGCAGTCGACTGTCCTGAAGACAGTACTCAGATAGGAAAAAGGACTTCGCTCTACATGTAGTTGCGATAGGCGAGCACTGAGCAACGACTGCAACAAGAGCTGATAAGTTCAAGGATTCTCTTTCTTGCTGTCAGCAAGAATGGATGCCTGAGATTTCAGAAGCATCCGAGCTGCAGGGTTTATTCCTGAGGAAGCAAACGAAGTTAAAGGAGACGGCAGCGTCGAAGTTTAGGAAAAAGTGGCATCTTTCACATCTAACTCCTGTCATACCTGTTATTTAGTAAATATATATTTATGATATCAACATACACTTACCATTTATTAAGCCTGTTTATAACGAATGCCCACTATATTCCGATACTATTCGTTTTCACGAAAAACGCAAAATCCACTTTTTCCGTAAGCTCTGAGTCCAAGATGGGCTGCCGCTCCGCTTTGGCGTCATCCTCACTCTCCGTTCCGCCCGCCAACCATGAGTCGAAGCAGTGCTAGCAGTGAGAGCGACACCGTCGTCGGCGGCGATGCGAGCGCCAGCAACTCGAGCAGCCCCGCCTCCGAAAACGGCTCTATCGTGTTCACGAGCGCCCCCAAGACCGAGGGCTCCAACAGCGGAGACTCCTGCTCCTGGTACTCAGGCGGCATCTGCTCGCACCCGCGTTCCTGCTCCGACTGCCTAAACGTGGCGCTTTCGGGCCAAAATGTGCGTCACCCATGACAAGTTTGCCACTTTCACGGTTCCGACTTGCTACAGTTGCTAACCCACCCTTCTTTCTGTTATGTAGTGTGCCGTCAGTGCCTATGGCGAATGCGTCAACTCGTACATGCTCAGCAGCGCAGGTGGATTCCCCATGGACAACTTCAGTTACTGTTCATCGGACGACTCTGTGTGCTCGGCATGTCGTGCCAACTGGACTAGCGACTACACTAAAGGCAACTATGTGACTTCCACGGACATGTGCGTGGGAACGAACGGCTGCATTTGCATTGCTGCGTGCGAGATGCCCAACCGGGATAATACCATCGTGGACAACTGGTGCCTTCCAGCGCTCGACGGGTCTCAGTTCCGGCTGGTGGCGGGGTTGATCGCTGGAACCATCGCGCTCTTCGTAGTCGCCACAGTTATCACCAAGCGGCAACTTCAGCGTCATCAGCGGCGGGATGTCGAGGATCGAGAGGAGCGCCGAGCTGCACTCGCCGCGGTGCGTGAAGTGAGACGCGCTCCAGAGACGGCTCACCTGCCGCAACTCAATTTGTCGGGCTGGGCGGACATGCGCGAGAAACTGGTTTCCACCGAGCAAGACAGGTTGGGAGGCGGTAGTGCGACGCAGCCGACGTTGGCAAGGACATCAACTGTGCCGCCTGCTGTCGTGATCGAACAAGGTGACGGATACCGTCCCATGTCCCCTCCGCGCCGTGAGCTGTAAAATATTGCCCGACCGACAGTGACATCGACATTTCGCCAAGAGCATGCTTGCATGAGTCAACTGTGTACCCTGCCATGAACAGCACGTGTACTGCGACCGATATCAGATCATTGGGCTCGCCAAGCCGGCTGTCATCAGAGAACTGGCACGACGCCGCATGACTCGCCACTGCATTAAGCAGGTACATTGCGCTGTCCGTATCAGATTCAATAAGATCGTACACGTGCTGCCGTGCCAGTGCGCCAGTGTCCACGCCTTGCGACGATGGCTTGTCGATAAACTGCATTTTTTTCTGAAATGAAGCCCCAGACGAACACGTACAACCACGGCAGCAGCATGAGCACATTTGCCGCGTCCAACTAGTAATTCTGCAGCTCCAGCTCGGCTTGAAGTAGAGGCAAAAGTCCTCTCTTCAGACAGGTATTCAGCACCCCTGCGAACAGGGTGGATACCAGTAATCCAACGTGTCGGATTGACACGAGCTCCACTGAGATCGGACGGCGCGGAACTCGCTGCATTGTCGGACATGCCCCCTTCACCGTGTCGTGTCGCTTTTGCACTGATCAACGCTCCGTCGTAGTCGACTACGGCGCAAGTACTGTCGAGTGCGCCGTGCCTTCTTGTAATGTCGATGTCGAACGCATTGTCTCTCCTTGTACTGACTGCTCGCGTACGAGTTGTCCAAGTTCTGGACGTCATAGTCGACTCGGTTGCGCTCGTGACGACTCTGTTTGCTGCTTTCTTCGAGGTGGTGCACTCTTCGAGGTCTTCTGCTGTTGGGCACGTTGCCAGGTTGAGCTTGTGCAGGTTTGGCGCAGGAATCGTTGACATAGCCATTGCTTCCCTGATGAACCATTTTGTAACCTCGCCACCCAACCGTGCGTCCCATACAACTAGAGTTGGGTCGTAGTTTTCTGGAGTGGAGACCACCGCCCAATCTCGCCTCCCGGCTCTTTTTCGAGAACCATATCGCAACGGTTCGTAGCAGCTGCGAGGAGCCCGACAGCCGCCTGCATCTGTCGGGTAGTAGGAACACGTTCCTTGAGCTCTGTCATTGCCCGCGGCGAGTTGATCCCTATGGGGTGAGGCCTCCACTCGGCGGTGCAGACCAGCGCGTCGAGAAGTTGCAGAAGTTCTTTGCATTTGTGGCGGTTGAGTGCTCTGTCCAACGCGCACCAATGAAGCAACTAGCCTGCCCCATGTGAAGGGCTCCATCGTCGTTTGGTTTCGCGTCCGGATCGGGCTGCTACATCAGGGAAAAACCTTCCCCGTTACAAGTGCTTCAACATCCTCGACATCCTCGACTAGTCAGAAGGCAACAAGCCAGCGCATTGGATCCTTTCGGATCGTCAGTCTTCAGCTGGCCATTGGCACAGTACTCGCCTCATGGTTGCCTTTCACCTGGCGTTGCTGCCCGGACAGCAAAAGCGAGTTGCCATCGCAAGTTGCACCGCAGGCTTTTCTCGTGCACACGCCAGCTTCGAACAGCTGATCGGGGGCCGCTTTCCGCCCTCCTACCGGGCACGCGCCATCTCGTCGCCGGCAATAGCGCGGCTGTCTAAAGGAAGGTTGCAGGCAATAGTCACCGTCACCAACCCAGCGCAACCGTCCGCGTCTGTCGACCGCACAGTAAAATGGGAGCAGTTAGCACGGTTCAATTTTGGCCAATTGGGATTGAACCCGGGGTAGGGTCTACGGCTTTTGTCTGGCTCGAAGCGGAACGAGTCGGAAAGAAACCCTCCCCGCGCAAAACGCACTCTCGATTTGCAGACGGCGAGCAGATACCTTACAGCGACGTGTACTCTACAGCGACCAGCGGCACCGGCTGCCGAGGATAGAGCACGCAGACTAAACCCAGACAAGAAAGCAGCAACAGCAGGCTCAGAAGACAGTGCCAAACTGGCAAAACAGAGAGGGACGCACTCAGGAACCCACTCCACTCGCCCAAACTGGGGACGTTGACACAGCCCAGCCATGTCGTCTTGGAGCGCGGAAGGCCAGAACCACAGCATTGAGGACATCACGTTCCCGTCCAGCCAAACCAGCGCCACTTCAGTGAGTCTGGCATCCACCGGCACGCAACAGACCAGCGAGGACAGCAACTTGGATACAAGCGGCGGGCCGCCCCCGTCCTCCAACAACGGGGAAAGCGAAAGCTACAACCAGGAAGACCGCCGCACTCACGGCTCGTGCTTGTATTACCCGACGGACGACCGCCACCCATGCCAGCTCCAGCGCTCGTGCTACGACTGCCTCAACTTTAACATCACCACGGAGCCAGAGGGGTGTTTTGTCAACTCCATGGGGCGGTGTCTCCCTGTGTCAGAATACGATCCAGGTCTGGATTTCACGTTGGGGGACCCGTCAAATCAACTTGCCGCAGACTTTGTCACAGCGGGGTACAACGGCACAAACGGCAGCAGCTCGCAGCCTTACACCGCCAGTGACGACGACGAAAACCAAGTGTTCGATTTTCTGGCTAGCGATGCCACGTACTGTGAAAATGATGACGCACAGTGTCTGCTTTGCAGAGCTACAGCTTTCGCAGAGATTATCGTCCACAACTCGGACAAGTCACGATCACGGTACTGCTTCGGTCAGAACGGCTGCGTGTGTGTGGCAATCTGCGAGGCCCTCGAAGTGAACCACCAAGGGCCGGACAAAAGTTGCATGATCAACGCCATGAGCATCGATGAAAAGGACGACTCGGTGAGTCAAATGGGCTCCATCGCAGCCATTATCGGTGCCATGTGCTTCATTGTTGCCTCGGTGTTCGTCATTTACCGGATCCGCAAGCGCGGAGAGAGTTCAGCCTCGGACGGAGGCAGCGACCATGTTAGACTCAACCGTGCAGGCAGCAATGACGACGGCACGATCATTACTCCGGCGGACGGATCGTCCCCCACTGCGATGGCGACCCCCGTGGTGAGAGCCGGATCGGGATCGGGTCTGCTGCTGAATTTGTTCGGCTGGACGGCAATGCGAGAAGTTTTGATCCAGAAGGAGCAGCTGCAAGCTGCAGGTATCGAAGACGCAGCACTGGAACCTGTGAAAAACAGCAACGTGCAGCTGATTGGAGCGGAGCCGTCAGCCCCCGAGGCGGAATCGGCGATCCCAACAGCTCCACCGGTAATGATCCCCTACGCGACGCTGGCAGTGGCGTCGGCACCAGTGATGTCGCTTCGAGCAATGGCGGCACCGTCGGCCCCGGACTTTGAGGATATGGACTCAATCGACGGTGACGACTTCGATATGGCCGAGCTATGAGACATCAGGTATTTAATGCGGAGACCCGAGTGATAGAAGTCGATGTGGTGTATGAACAACTGAAGCAATAAATAAAGGTTAAAGCTGAGTTGATTGTATCTTTTCTCACTTTTTTCCACTTTTTCCACTTTTTTCGATGGACCTTTACAGCCATTTTTTGAGCTTGAAAAACAGCGCGATGAGCAACGCAACCACAACCATCACGGCCCACCAGATGAAGTAGCCGTAGTGATACGTCGTCTCCGGGATGTACGGGAAGTTCATGCCGTACACACCCGTCAAGAACTGCGCTGGCAGGAAAATTGCCGCGACGAGCGCCAAAATGTAGTTGACGTCGTTCTGCTGCGTCGCCCGGCCATTCTCGAAGTCGTCCACCAGAGTGCGGCAGCGATCCAGATTGTGCTCACACTCTTCTTCAATGGTTGCGAGATCCTCCTGCACGTCCGTGAAGTACTGCAGCGTCTCGCCCTGGTAATCATTCGAGGCAATCACCTTGGCAATGACATCACGCAGCGGCTTGCAGGACGTCTGGAGCCCCTTGATTTGCTTTGAGCAGCCTGCGATTCGCCGAACATCAAAGTAGCGTGGATCGAGGTGCATTAAGCGCTTCAGCATGATGAGCTTGGCTCCGAACGTCTGCGAGATAGGCAAAAGCTCGTTCACGCACACGTGCATGATCGTGTAGACCAGGAACGCAGTGCTGTGCTGGCGAACTTTGGCGTACGAAACGTGCAGCCGCTGTTTCAAGGCCGGCCACAGAGTGTTTCCCGATCCCTGCACACTGATGAGCAGACCTTCCATGACGTACAGGCTGAGCTGCTCCGGTGGAGTCATCACGTGGCCGACATCAAGTTCCGTGAGTCGCGTCTGAAGCTCGGACAGGCTCATGTTGTCGAAAGGGGAATCATCTTGCGGACGGATGAACTGCGACGCGCGATACATGTTCTGGTAAGTCTTGACGGTCGACTTGTGGCACGGGTGCAGTATCTGGAGAATGAGAAACGAATGCTCGTCGTACTTGACGTATTTGGGTCGTTTGAAGTCCAGACTGAGGTTGTCTTCCACAGCGAGCGGATGGAGCCGATACCGCACGGATAGGCGCCGCATTAGCAGCGTGTTGATGCCTTCGACGTTGATCCAACGGACCGTGGCCCAGCTTGGCTTGGTCGAGTAGATGAAGCTCTTGACTTGGTTGATCGGATACACGCTGCGAATGCGATCAGGCGAATACTCGATGGAGCCTAGCGTCACGGGCGACTTCAGACTGGCCTGTAGAGCTGGCATCGTGCGAATGAACGGGTCGCTGAAGAGCTGGGCCAGCTTGATCTCTTGGATGGCACACAAGAACTCGTCGTACGAAATATTGCCACTTTTGTCTTCGTCCACCACGTCCACGAAGGCTTTGAACTGGCGATCGCTGTCGCAGGCGATGCCCATCGCCTCCAGTCCGCATCGAAAGCCCTCGAAGGACAGCATTCCTCTCTCTGTGAAACCACAACAAGGTTGGTTTTACTACCACAGCATGACGCGGTGAACCTAATAGAACCACGTACCATCGGGCTTGGAGAGTGAGAAGAGCTTGGTGATTTTGGCGTTGGTGAGATCAAAGTGCGGGTCTCGGATTGAGAAATCGTCCTCGGCATCGACTGTACCTACAGTGTCGGACCAGTTCACAGCGTCTGCGTCCTTCGCAGTGGCGTCGGCGGTGCCGAATGGAATGATGTGGAGGATGTCCTTGCCGTACAGTGTTAGTGGGTGCACCGTCGCGTCCGCGGGCGGGATCGTCGTCGTCTCGATCGATTTTCCTGAGGAAGTCGCGTCCTGCTTCATCTCAGGGTTGCTCCGAAAGCTGTTGCCCCCGCCTGTGCTTCCAGGCAGAGATGGCGACGACCCAGCAGCAGTGACAGTGTCTCGGCCATCGGTACTCGCATCGGTCCCTAAATTGATCGCAATGCGCCTCGCACTGCCGTCCACACGAGCGCCATCGTCTGAGGCCCAGTTGGCGGGCTGATAGCTTGTTGGGATACTTGACGCCGACCCGCTCCCCGAATTGCGGTTCCCGCTTGCCTCGCGGGGAGAAGACGGCTCGGTGCTCTCCTCCTGCGCTACTATTGTAATCGTGTCGTCCTCCGAGTTTCTATGCGGCAGCAGAGCACTCTCCATCTTGAAAAAGACTTGTGCGTGGGCTAGAGCTTTGCCAAATGCTGGTGGTATTATATATTTAAATATTTATTGGATACGTACTGGCTTTGGAGACGATGTACCTAATTTTCCTTTCATTTTGCTCTTTCGCTGGAACGCTGCAAGCCACACGTCAAGAACCCGCATGCAGAAGGCTCACCTGGACTTGATGCGCTTTCAACGAGCATTACTTGGAATCCAGATCAATGAGGGGCTTGCGTCAAGCGCAATTACCACGGACAGTTTCTCAGGAAAGTGATTCAACAGATCACTTGGTGAGTCCCTTTTGGTGTCGGCGACAGGTGCATGACTTGATACATTTTGCGGTAAGGATCTCGTTCTTGCCAGAAGTCTCCATCTCCATTCCACATGTTTGTCATCCCATATAAATTATGCATTACGGAATCTCTCAATGTACGTACAATAAATATACTAATTGCCCCGGAGGGAAGCTCTGGATATTTGAGAGCAGGATCATCAATAGTTGATTTTCATGAACATTTTGATCAATGCTACTTTCCCGTGTTAGTCAGTATTACTGCGTTGTATCTCACGCGTGAGGTATTGTCGGTGGGACCCGAAAAATAATCTTCCCCACGAGTCGACCCCCTTCCTCCCTCGAGGCCCAGTCCATGATGTAGACAACGAAATCACAAGAACTGCGCCGCTAAGCGCCGTCCACCCGACGCTAGGATGGCGCGAATATTTTATTGCTATTGACCCCATTCCGTCCAACAAGAGTTGTGAGCATTATGCCGGGGATCGGTTGGGCCTTCATCGTGTTCTCCATAATCACTTTCTGCCTCAAGAAGTTGCTCCAGTGAGGTTTTTATTATCTACTTCAGGACGTGAACCACGAGAAGACGTCTGCCGAGGTCGCCTCGTGGTCCACAATTGAGTTTGTCCGGTGAAGCAAATACCGCGAGGCCACTCGCCGTCTTGCCTACCAAATTGTTGAACTGTACAGGGAGGAATGAATGGCCCACGCATTGACCAGTTCATAGCACTAGGAAAAATCGGATCAGAATGAAGACAGGAGCGGAGACGAACACTTTGACCCAGAGCGTAAAATAATAAACGCAACTCGGCACCCATTCCACGAAATTGATGAATCCGCTGCTTAGTCTCCGTCTCGGACTCTCAGATCGCCGGGTGGGCGAGGCTGAATGTTTGTCGCCGCCTTCTTCCAATGCAGGCTCCAAATCCTCAGATATCACAACGAGTTTGCGACTCAAGGATGGCCAGCTCAGCGCCTCCGAATGCCTCCTGCTCCGATGCAATCAGCTTCTCGCGGAGCTCCTTCCAACCGGTCAACGCGAGCTGCGGACCTGTCGGGTTTCGACGCTGCACAGTCCAAGTTTCTCGAACGGCTACGACCACACATTATTGATGAGTTAGATCCCCAAGCGACCCTACAGCATTCGACGTCAAACTTACCAGGTACGGATGATCCACGCCCTCGACCATTTCCACGCCGGAAGAGCAGCTTGATACCCCAAAGCCCGAGCAAAACGGCGAATGAAACGCCCACCGCCAACGCAAAGCCTACGCGAGAAGCTGTGGATGTTCCGCTGTTTACGCCGATGCTGCTGCACTGGTCGGTCAGGATCGATGACGACCAGTCGGGGAGTGAACACAGCGCGAGGCAGACGCAGCCGTTCATTCCTGTGCAAAATGGCGTGTCGATGGTTCCTGTGTTCTTGTAGTTGGAGACCCAATTGGACGCACACGCTGAACATACCGAGTCCTCGGCGCTGCAGTACGTGTACTTGCTGGACGGATAATACTTGTAGAAGATGCCGAACTCCTCCTGCTGGCTCAGGAAGCTGGCGTACTCGGCCAGACTCACGCACATGCCGTTGGGCATGATGGCGCACTCCCCGGTCGAGACCTGGACGTTCAGACAATCGTAGCACGTGCGTGGCCGCTTGCAACTCGACTTCGCATACCAAGTGCATGAGTCGGCGCTATTCGAGCTGACAGTCTTGGTCACAACCGCTGCGTCTTCACCAGCGTCGTAGCCCACGGACGAGGACGAACCGGAGGCCGACTGCGACGTGTTCATGCTGAAAAGTCGGTATCGGGGCGGGGAGCGTCGGCCAGCGCTCCGCTCGTACCTCGGGTGAACAGCAGCCAAGCAGCAGATGCTGCTCGGTTTCGAGGCAGGACGAATCCAGCCGGCTTTTCTTACCGAAGACGTCACACAAACCCACAGAACCTTCCTTATTTCACATTAGCGGAGAGGCCAGCAGATAGTACTTCCAAGTAGCTCGCCGTCGATTTCACTGGCGGGAGGAAAGCCTACCGTTTCCTCGATCACGTTGAGCAGCTTCCTGTGGGCCCCGGTCGAGATCATCGAGCGTCGCTGGCCGAGAGCCCTCGCCTTGCTCGACTCGGATCTCTGGAGCAGTCTCAATTGCAGCCGCGGTTGCAGTTGACGGCCTTTCCTCACTCCGCTGCAGCGTCACTGCTTCGCCGTGCACGAACCCGTTCTCGGACTCGATGAGGTTCTGCCGAAGCGACTTCCACCCCGTCAGCGTCAGCTGCGGCCCCGCCGGCGGCGGGCGGGGGGTCGAACGAACTTCTCGGCGAATAGCGGCAGGGTCGTTGCTCCAGCGATGCACAAACCGGCGCACGCCCCACGTAGCGAAGGCAAACAACACAGCGATCGCGATACCCACAAAGATGGAGACGGTGATGCGCGTGGCCATGGACGTGCCCGAGTTGGCGCTTGAAGCGCTGCCACTCGCCGCGCACTGGTCGTCGATCACAGAGTCCTGCCAGTCGGTCACTTCGCAGTCGGCGATGCACACGCAGCCGTCCGTGCCCGTGCAGTAGGACCACGAGCTCGTGGTGGCGGAGTTGCCGTTCCACTCCTCTGTGCACGCGGCGCAGATCGAGTTGTTGGCGCTGCAGTACGAGTACTCGCTGGACGGGAAGTAGCGCTGTATGGGGGTGTAGTAGTAGCGGTTGTCCAAGTAGCTCTCGTACTCCGACATGCTCACGCACGCGCCGTTCGGGTCCACGGCGCACGAGTCGGTGGACAGCAACACGTTCAGACAGTCGCGGCACGTGCGCGGCCGCGTGCACTCGCCGTCGTCGTACCACGTGCACGAGTCGCCAGCATTAGAGCTCGTGGTCTTGTCCGCGTCGCCGGCATCGACGGAGGAGGAGGAGGTGTCGTTGCTGCTGGAGTTCGTGGTGTTGGAGCTGCTCGTCTCATTTACACTAACGGTACGGTCTCCGCTAGCGGAGGCGGAGGCCGTGACATCCATTTTCTGCTCGCTGAACATGAACCGTCAAGATCAGGAGATTGAGGACTGAGCCAGCCGCCGGTGAAGTGGTGGCGGCGCTGCGTGTGACTCACTCTTGTACCCGGTCTTCTTGCTCTGCAAAGCCCTGAACCGCTTGATGTGTCACTTGATCTCTATCAGAGACGGAGCGATATCACCCCGTTTATGGGTGCGCATACAAAGTCTCACATCGGGTCAATGGCGTCAGTCGAATCCTCGCGGACTAATCAGAGAATCCCATGGTGGAGTCATTCTGAGCGTGACTCCGATATGGGATTCCCTGGTCAGCAAGCCAGTATTTTATTTTATAACTATGGTCGTAGTTTCATTTGTAGCCCCTCATCGCTGTAGTATATTATAGTACTCTGAATATTTGCCAGTCTTGCTGTTCTACTCCAGCCTTAACGGCAAAACAACTGCAAGATAGCAACTCAAGTATCGAAACTGAGCTTATAGTTTAAGAAGAATATCAGTTTCCATTGTCTAGTTTCGGGACGATGGGCTTCAAATTGGAGCCGTCAAATTGGAACCTCCAGCTAACCTCAATTCTGCTCTTTATCTTGGGCTAACGTTTGCATCTTGTGGGATTCCGGCTGTATGGTATTTATGAATTTCAAGTATTTATAATAGACTTAAATTCAGTCTCAGACTCACGCGGTATGCTGAGTTGGAAAGCATGACATGAGAAGCGTTGGTCCCTCAAATGCTGTGCGTTTTTATCGTTGCCCTCGCTTTTTGAATGCTAAACGTTGTTTTGCATGCCTTCTTTTGTGCGAGAATCACCATTTCTACAATAAAAGAGTTTAGCTTACTAAAAACAAGTTAAATTGAGGACGGAAAGCTGACATGGACAAGTGAAGTAGTACTACGAAGTACTTCCAGGAAAAAAATCGAAATTCCCGACAGTAAGCCCCACTGACGACTCGCAAAGCTATGCAAATAAAACTTTGAAGTACATGCTAAGCCGTGGTTGGGCTTCTTGCCTCCAATCACTGCCACTCATTTTATTTTGCTCTGACACATACTACCCTCGCGTACTAGTGAAAATTTGATTAACTGTTTGATATTGGTTTACGCGGGGATTATGATGTCCTCGAGCCTACTCAATTTAAGTCAAATAATGGATCATCATCCCTTTGAAATCTCATATAATGTACCCATCGGTTTGCCCTGTCCACCTACAGCATGGGCATCCCTGTCACTGTGACACTGTCACATCGGCCGCAGCCGACCACGGCCCTCACCCACAGGGTCTACGTTCTTGTCTATCAGCTCTTCGGGCATGGACTTCCAAGCCGGCAATTCCAGCGACATCGTCGACCGCCGCTGCTCCCACAGCCTGGACCGCATCGAGTCTCGCCTCCTGGCCCGGACCAGCCGCCGCACGCGCCACACGCCGAGTATCACGGCCAAGGTGACCACCACCGCCAGCCCCAGGAAGTTGCTGAAGGTTTTCAACGGGAACGCAGTGCTGTACAGCGTGGACGCCGACGTAGACGCTGTGCAGTGCTCGGAGACGACAGTCGCCTTCCACTCGGCAGACTGGCAGAAGGCCACGCACACGCAGCCTCCGCTGCCGAGGCAGTAGGACGCTGAGTTGCTGACCGACCCCCCGCCGATGCCGCAGTTGGAGCACGCGGCGTCGCTGGGCTCGCAGTACGTCGTGTTGGTCGACGGGTAGTAGTATCCGCTGTCGGCGCCGCTGCTGCTCGGCCTCCGGAAGTCGAGTTCGTATTCGTAGCTCGTGGCTAATGTAGCGCAGTATCCTTCGGGTGTGATGGTGCACGCGACGCCGCTGTCAGTCACGGTGTTTAAGCAGTCGTAGCAGGTGCGCGGCGTGCTGCAGAGCGTCGTGTTCTGGTACCATAAGCACTTGTCCGCGCTCGACAGAGTATCCTTGCTGCTTGAAGAAGAGGAAGACAACGAAGCGACCTCGTAAGCAGTTGTGCCGCTGGCACTTGCACTGACAGCCTCCGTTGCGAAGCTGCAGCCGTCCGGGACGCTTCCGTTGACAGCGAGCACGACCAGAGGCACTCGCTGTCTTGCGTAGCTCAGCCACGTCGAGGACTCGCAGATATCCACGCGTACACAGTCTGCTCCAGACGAGGAGGAGTTGCTTCCGTCGCAGTACGTCGCATTCCCCGCAAGGAAGTAGGCGTCGCCACCACTCGCCAATGTTGCGCCATACTCCTCCACGCTTAAGCAGATGCCGGAGTCCGAGAGCACACACGTCTGCACTAGCAGTCGAGCCACTTAGTTCGACCCTTTTCAAGTTAAATTTTTCCACCGTTGTGCTCTACCTCTCTGGTGGGGACCTCATCCAGACATTCGCTGCACGTACGTGGCTCCAGGAAGCACTCGCCGCTCTGCGATGTCGTCATCTTCCAGCTGCAGCTCGAGGCGCTAACCGTTTCGGTGGTCTCAGCATCGGAGTCCGACGCACTTGCCATCCGATCGGCCATGGGCGGAGACTTTCCAGCAATGAAGAGTAGCCTCCTCCGAGCGCTGGACCAAGCGCCGATTGTGATCGGGCGAGCCTGACTAATATCGAAGCCGTTGAACCGGACCTGCGAGATGACGCCTGGGACGCGCTGCCATAAGCGCAAATCTCAGAGGCATGCGTTGCACCCGCATGACGACACTTCAACCGTTCAGGCCGAGCACGTGTCCGCTTAGTGTCGAAGCGGGTGCTGCTCGTGCCGGGCCAAGCACAACCACCAGCACAAGGTCACCAAAGCAGCTTAGGTCGTCGCAACTTGGAGCGCTCCTTGTCTTCGATCACGAAGATGCGATCGGGAAGGTCTTCAAAAATTGACCATGTTGAAGCAGGCACTATTCATCTCGATGCAGCGTTCACCACCACACATTGGCAGGCTCATATTACACCTGCACTTAACTTAGGCTGTGCGGTCCTCCAACAGGGCATACGTCGAGCGTGCGTCAATCTCGTCGTCCTCCTCTCCTTCGCAAATTGTCGGCTGGCTGGGTCGCGATCTTACCACATTGGTGTTGTCGATGCTTGACCTGCGGCGACCCGTGCTCGTCACCGCCGTCAGCGGGTGCTGAGGGTCCTCGAACTCGATCGACAGCGTCGCGATCTGCAGGTTCGAGAGCGGCGCTGACGGCGCAGTAACGTCGTTGTCGGCAGTCTGCTCTCTCTGCTCCAGCGCTGGAGCTGCAGCCACAGGAGTCGCCACTTCGTAGTCATTCTCCACCGTGCCCACGATGGCCGCCTGGCTGGCCATGAGGTCCTCACGATACTTCTTCCAGCCCACGAGCGGCAGCAATGGCCCGTTAACGGGCGGACGGTTGTGATGAGCCTCCTCACGGGCCACTCGACGCTTGTGGAGATAGCGCACCCACCAGAGGTAAGTAATGACAGGAATGATGAGGCACAGGATGACGATAGTGATGATGTCGCCAACCGAGATGCCCATGGCGCTCACCGTCGTGGTGGAGCTGAGAGTGGAGCAGTAGCGGCTGGAAACCTTGGACGAGTACACTGGCGACTCGCAGAAACCCACACAGACGCAGCCCTGCGAGCCCACGCAGAACTGCGACGGGTCCACGCTGCCCGACGCCGACTCGATGAACTGGGAGGCTTTACACGCCACACACACAGGGTCACTGCTCTCGCAGTAGGTTGTATTGGTGGATGGGAAGTAGTGCGCCGCTGAGGCACTGGAGTTCAAGCGATAGTCATTCTGCCACACGTAGTGGCTCATGGTAGTGCACAACCCGACGGAGCTGATGACACAGTGTACGTCGTCACTTGGGGACGAATTGAGGCAGTCGTAGCAGGAACGAGGCGAGTCGCAGGCATCCGAGCTCTGTTGCTCCCACATGCAGACATTCTCGCTGGCTTTTGAGTAGACAGTGGCCGACGTGGGCGCGGGCGTCGGTACGGTCACCATAGCGTCCTCGCTTGAGGAAGAAGACGAAGAGGCCATCTTGCTGCGATTGACACTTGATGTGAAAGGAGACTCCGGAATATCGTGGGCCACGAAACGCGCGGATGATTGGCCAAATACGCGATCCAGAAGGTAGCTGATTGGCTCACTGCTAGCGCCCATCATCTTCTGTGTTGGTGCAGAGCAGTGATCTTCAAACTGTTGTGCAAAGCGCAGAGCGCGACAAGAAAAAGCAAACTCCCACTGACGAACATGTACCAACAATCTTAATGCTTTTCTGATACCAAATATTATGCATGGCCATTGAGGGACGGGCTCTCGTTGGAAGGCGTACAACTTAGCGGCAGAAACCAGGTTGGCAACTTCATCTCATGCGCCTTGATCTCTGCCAGAAGATTCGGCATCGAGCGCCTGATCCAGCCCTTCGACACGTCATCATTCCACACCGCTCTCTTCTCCAATTCAAACTTCAGCGTAAAAAAAGCTTCAGACAGATCCATGTGACTCTGCAGACCCCGACAAAGCAGCTCGCAATTTTGGACTGAAGCACCCAAAATTGCCACTTGAACGCGACGGTCTTCTTCCCACTGCTTGTTCCAATGAACCGGAGCTCCAACGTCCAGGGCAATGCATTCCGTTTGAGTATGAACGTCATAGAATTTCAGTCACCATTTTGTAGATACCTCACCATGGCGGTCGCTAGCGCATTTTAGTTGTAATAACCGCCATGCAAATGTTCGTGATGCTGGAACTTGAACAGCCATAGGTTTTCGTCAATCAGAAATATGCTTTGTTGGCGACGCTTCATTGTTTGATACAGTAATCTGGCATTTATCGAACGTTGTCGTGCCATATAGTTTGCTAAGCGCGGCAGCTTCGTCCATCACCGAGCTTTTATCAACCAAGTTTACCAACCGACAATTTCACTAAAGAAGTCTCCAGAATTTCGACAAGGCAGAAATCATGGGTGGAGAGGATATCAAGCTCATCTGCGTAGGACACCCGTTCCCTGTGGATATCAGCCCGTCGGAGAGACCGATTCCAGTAATGCAAAGCTGAGGATCTGAAGCTCTTTCTGGCCAAGAAGGACCCGAGTGTAGCTTGGTTGGATACCGCTGATGCTGCAGCTGGCTATGGTAAACTAATGCAAAATTTGAGGAGATGGACCCCACACGGTACCTCGATGACGCTAAGAATTTCCGAGATGAGTTTCAACCGCCTGAAGGCCAAGCTCGCGTGTTAGTGAGATTCGAGACCTTCTTTTTCCTCGGGTTGAGACCCACATGGCACGGCTGTCCATCACCAGCGACGACGCAGAAGAGCTGGACGTATATGTCGTCCATGTTTCCTTGTGCTTCGGTCGAGAATTCTGGAATGTCGGCGTTCCTACCGTGAAAGATCCATTTGTTTGTTGAGATTCAGAAAGCAACTGAAGTCGAGGCTGTCTCCAACTTGGATGGTATCTCGTGTTACAATGGCTCTCGTCCGCATTGATGATACTGAAAATCAATTACGAAGAACCATTCAAACGCGTCGTTAGGCTGACCGCCAACTCTTCGCATCTCAAGTGTTGTTTCCAGCCGTGTTCATCTCGGACAGTATCAGCGACACATTGTTTGAAGCACGCCGTCGTTTCAAGAAATGAATGAAGGCAAGAATTACCTGTGCTTCTTTCAACCACGCAGCCTGTACTCATCGAGTTGCTGGCTGCATCCTTGGGTCAGTACGAGGCACTTCCGCGAGCTAATTTGCCGTTGTGCTATATTAATGTCCTATGGGGTACTGACACCGACAGCGTTCGCGCTGGCTACGGAGGTGGGGCAGGAAGTACTGGCACGCTTGGAGACATGGGACGGTAGCTGTCGCCTTCCTCCACGGTGACCATGGGAATATCCTCATGGGCCTCCGCAAGATGACGGCCCAGACTGGCTTTGGTGTCTGCGATGCGCTCGTCGGCAATAATTTCATTTCGCCTCTGTTTCCATGCAGACAGTTCAAGGGTAAGTCCTGTGGTGGGTTGTCGACGCGCCGAAATGCTTTGCGCCAACATATTGTGCCATCGAGCTTCCCTTCCTGCAGTTAAAACAAAGGAAAACCTGTCAGCTGAGCCACCCCCTCACAAAGCAGCTACTCAGAACCAACAGACATCACTTACGTCGAGCGCGGAACATGTTGAAAAGCTGCAAAACAGCCAACAAGGCCAGCAAAATGCCGACCACAATGATAGCGGCGATTCCAATCGGTGGGATCCTGGAGCCGCTGCTGCTTCTAGCTGTCGGAGTCGCTTGGCATGTCTCGTTCACCACGATCGATTCCCACTTGGGCGATTCACAAAAAGCCACACAGACACAGTCGTTCTGGCCAACGCAATACGCCGACAGGTTTGTCTTGCCAACGTACGCCTCTACAAAATTGTCAGCGCGACATTTCGTGCACGTGGCGTCGTCGTACTCACAGTACGTTGTATTCGTCGACGGGAAGTAGTGCGCCGCGCTGTCCGAGTACACTCTCCGATAGTCCAGCGAGTAGTCGTATTGATCTATCGTAGTGCAGTAGCCTCCCGGCGTGATGGTGCACTTCTGTCCGCTGTAGAGCGCCGAGTTTAAACAATCGTAGCAGGTCCGCGGGGTCTCGCACAACGTCGAGTTCTGGTACCACATGCACTCGTCATCGGCTGCGTAGGTGTCTTTTGTAGCTGGTACCGTGAGGCTACTGGAAGCTGTGGCATCAGCTGATTCCGACGTCGACGACGAATTGGCCGCCAGGGGACACGTCGTCGTCACATTATTCTCTTTCAGCAAAGATGCAAGTCTCGCCAGCGTGTCGTTCCACCACGACTCGGACTCACAAATTGCGATGCACACGCAGTCGTTGGTGCCTGTGCAGTAGACGGATGGGTTGTTGTTCCCGACCGTGAAAGTGGTTTGTTGGCATGAGGTGCAGATCGAGTCGTTGGCCTCGCAGTAGGTCGTGTTGACCTCTGGAAAGTAATTGTAGTGGATCGGGTACGTGAAAGCAGACTGGGCTCGACGGTAGTCTTCCGTGTAGTCATAGGCCGAGATGTCCTCGCATAGTCCGTAGGGGTTAAGTACACACTCCTGTCATACCAAAAACCAAGGTCAGTACGGTACAACCTGCAAATCTTCAATACAAGCATACGTACTTCTCCGCTGGTGAGCGGCGTGTTGAGGCAATCGTAGCAGGAGCGAGGCTCCACGTAACACGCGTCACCGTCCGTCACCTGCTCGCAGGCGCACTCGGTGGTCGTCACGGAGCTGCTTGGGACGCCTGCTTCGGCGGAAGAGGAGCCTGATGAAGACGAGAAGCTCGACATGGCGATGACGAGACTCTGAAGCGAGGGCGTTGCTGGCCACTAGTGGCATCCAAGTGATACGCACCGCGTAAATGCGTTACCGGTAGGAATGGATTGGATTGTTGAGTCGGAGACGGATTTGATTTGAGGGTACTGGACACCTACCAAAACCAAAACAATGACCCGACCTTAGTTGCAGCGGATATGACGGGGTACAACATAACTTAAATCTCGTGAGACAATAAACTCCCGTTTTATGCGTTGTACCCATATTATTAACACCTTGGCCCGAGATTTATGCGCTGTACCCATATTATTAAGGAGTCTTTTGCAAAATAGCCTTCTGGAGGAATACTACTACTACTATTGAAGTAGTAGTCATATGTATACCGGGTTGTATGGTATTCACTATGAGTAGTAGTAGTACTCACCGAGACCGGTACTATAGTTCTTTGCAAAAACTATTTTCCAGGGCCGAATGAGCAATGTCAACCCTATCCTGGCTTGAGTGGCTCTCGTTCGACACTCGCAATTCGGTCGATCCAGCACAATCCCCACGCCTTTGGAGCTACGTAGCTTTGGTATGGGGTGCTCAGTGGCGGGCTGCCGGGAAGGCGACAGACTGAAGACAGATCCTTGTAGCGTGTGCGGTAAGCCTACACACCATATCTGCGCTATTGGAGTCTTCGAAGGCTCTGAATCCGCGTTAAACGAGAGGTACTAGCGTGCTTTCTCTTCTTGTCCTAACGATCGCAGTCGTACTAATCATGTCATCAGATTTTGTAGCCAAGCTTGTGCCGAAGTGATACATTAGCCCGACGATCGATCTACTCCCCCAGTTTCGTCTATCATGCAGCCGAAAGCCTCAGCCAACATTTGGACCGGGCCCGACTCCGACCTCACGCCCTCGCCGGTACTGGCTGTAAGCCTGTTGATCGTGTCTCAAAGCGACGCAACACTGCCAAGAGTTTTGCTTCGCAAGGGTAGAGAAAATGTACTTCGGCGGAGATGAAGGCAGGAAAAAGGAAAGCTGTTCGGCCCAACGCGTCCGGTTCACGTGGCAAAGAAAATGTCGCGGTTTCTCTATCGCAACAGCCTGCTCCTCCGGTGTCAGAACTGGGCGTGCCCCTCTCGGTTAAGCATGAGAGAAAGGCAGGCACATTGGATGACGTCTGGGACCTCAGTTACGTCCGTTCAAGAAACAGAACCCATGGAAGGTCTATACCACAATATTTGTTGCCATGAGGTCAAGTCCCGAGCCAAAACAAACCGATACAACTGGGAGGGGGCCTACACAACACAAGAAATGCGAGTAACGCAGAGGACCACATCAAGGCAAAACATGCCAATCATCCTCCAGCAGTTTTGGCGGAGCAGAGCGCGACGGAGAATTCAAAGACGGCCGTGCTGGAACGTTCAGGCCGTGTTAGATCTGACAGAACGTCGGATCGGACGGCTACTACTACTCCAGAGACGGCGACGACTACCTGAGCCGACACAGATATTTCGGGCGCTGGGTCTTCGAAGCGGTTCTTCGAGGCGAGTGAGAAGACTGTCAACGATCTCATCTCTAAGTTCCACCTCTCACAGGGGTTACCCTACACGGTATGCGCAGCTAAGACGTTTAAGGACGTCATTGGAGCGGCTACAGGCAACCCTCCTTTCGGATTCTTGGGCGTGAGCGACACGATTTGTTGCTCAATGGACAATTCCAGCTGTTCTGCGATTTCGTGAGCGCTATGTTGGCCTCGGAGTTTGCAAGTGCTTGCCAGCTTAAGTTTCTGAATCGGATGCACGATATCTGGACTAGCAGCGGGAAAGAGAGTATCGCCGGTGCCTCTTTGGTGTTCATCGATTGTTCATGGAGATTTCGCTTCATCGCGGTACTCGCGTGTGTCAATAACGGCGGCCACGATGCTTCTAGCGTTGCGAGGGCCATGGAGAGTGCGCCTACAATGCGCTACGACATCGACATTCGCACTATAACTCGGTTTACCATGTCCGACACGACTCTGCCCGCCAAGGATGTTGCTGACCACATCGACACCGAGCAAGATAGCTGCTCCATACACCTACTCAACTTGTGCATTGGCTACGGGATTACAACATCCAGACGGTGAGTATGGGAATGAATCGGCTAGCTCACAGGACAAAGTAGTCACAACCGTCACACCTGGAGGCGTGCCGGACGAGGGAGGTGACGTGATCAAGAAGCTCTGCAACCTGAACAACCACTTCAGGTCATCCAAGCAGCGCAGTGCGCTCAAAACGATCCAGGAGGCGCTTTCCTATCCGGAGCTGGAGCCCATGACCGAACAGAACGTTCGGGTTGCGTACACGTGCAAGCTCATTCGACGATCGGTACAGCATTCGACGCATGCTTTCAGTCCATCAAGGACTCAACAGGGGTGTGGGCAGCGCTGACTGCCAAGGAATGGATGCTCGCGGTCGAAATGGAGGCGGTCACCAACTTTATAGCCGGTCTTGTGCTGGTAGAAGCACAGAGCAAAAACCTGGTATAATCGTACATGGCAGTATTCTGACGACTCGCAGAGATGCAGCTGCAGTCCTACAAATTCGACGCAATGGCGATCGAGGCTCATGGGGCTAAGATGCGAACGAGGAGAGCACTTCTCCCACTGCTCCCTCATGGCGAACACGGGTCCCGCTGAAACTCGACGCAGACGTGAGCGTGTTGCAGGACGAAGAGAGCAGCAGTGAGTGCGAGGACTTCAGCTCCGATGAGAGTGATGGTGCATCTCCGATGACGACCGCGACTCTGCAGACGACGATTTCGAGCTGATAAACTCTCTGACAATGACCCCGCGGAGATGGATGAGGCTTTTCTCGCGTCACTGCATATTGGCGGCGACGATGCACTGAATAAAATAGCTCTCAAGCAGCGCACGGCAGCTCTGCAGACAATGCAGTGGACCCCAGTCTCGACAGAGTTCGACACCGATACTCCTTCGTACGCTGGGTTGGGTGCGGAAGAGGCCAGACCTGCTCGATGTGTGGCGGTCGCTACTCCTGACATCATGCCAAAAAAACCTGTGGGTTTCGATCGCGAAGGAGACTAGCCGCTACTTTTTGCAGCGAGCAGAAATGATGGCGGCGCGGCAGACTGGACATCATCGTGAGACCGCCGCACAAATTTCTCGGCGCTTGAAACTTGCTGCACATGCGACCTGGCGCGTCTACCGCCCAGCCCTCGTCGGGCATCCCCACCCGCTCCATCGAAGCAGTCAGGATACTAGTCACGGGGAGATTATCTACCGTGCGGTTCAACACCTCGTCATACACTCAAGGTGTAGCAAGTGCACCACACGAACGATGCTGTCAGCATCGACCACGCTTCCGCCGAGCAGGAACGTGATTGAACTCCGGTTAACTCTGTGCTCGAGCAGCAATCCCTCCCGTTGAAGCGCTACAACGTGTCGAATGAGTCTTGCGTCCGGTGTCGGCGACTCCACAAAACTCCGCGGTCGAATACTCTCACTCTTGCACAACGTGAAGAGTTGACCCAGCATGGCACCACCCTTGAGCTTGCGACGCAGAGTGACGTTGCGTTTCAAGGCGGCGTTATAGGTCTCGCACGGGTTGTTTTGTAGTCGCGAAGCCGCTGGGCGGATGGAAGCACACACCCGGCGGTTAAGCCACACATTGGTAAGTAAGTAGGAAACACAGCGAGCTGTGGCACCTGTGCCCAGCGCCTTTGCACTTCATCCATCTTCACAACATAGAGTCGGCGCGAAGTGCAGCCTGTGCAGATCCTCCATTACAGAAGCAGCCACGCATGGAGTAAGTGACCGTGTCTTCTCGAAGATCTTCTTCGCCACATGAAAATAGCACATTAGAAAGCACACGCCGGGGCCCAAGACCTCACGTATAGCGTTCCACTGCGCAACATCCGCATCATTCATCACGTATTGAACGCGCAGCGGCCTGCCAGTGACGGCAGAAATGCACGCTGCACTAGCTCTAGCACCTCGGTGTACTGGGGCGATAAACACCGCGAGCGGGTGAAATTGGCGAGACCGATCCGATAGCCCCACAATGATGACTGCGTAGCCCGCCTGCGTCAACTTGTAGGTTGCATCCAGATGCAGGATGAAAGTTGCCGGTTCACGATCCGCTTGGCGCGATAGCTTTTTGGTGCTGACGCCGACGACAATCGGGGTCCTGTCGCTGCCGTTTCCAACCACGGGATTGCCTTCATCGTCCTGGCGGACGCACAGCGAGAATGCTACCGTTTCCTCTTCCTCTCCATTGAACTTCTGGTCGTTAACTTCGGCCCGAACAATGTCAAGGAGGTTGCTGCCTCCAAGTAGACGACCAGCGACGTGGTAATACACGAGTCTTTGAACGACAGCAAGGCTCGGCAAAGACCGCTCGTTCAGATTCGTTGCTGTAGACCTATCTAGATGCGCTTGGCCTTCAGTCGTTGAGTAGCCAGTCTTGAGCAACGTCGCTGAAGAGAAGGCGGGCTCAGCGGATCACGAGCAGCCGTGACACTTCCTCGACCGTCACAACTTCCAGCATACTGCACCTCAGCGGACGTGCTGGCCATGGACACATCCCGTCCAGAGCGATG
>KV732861.1:326-33283 GCA_000500225.2 Phytophthora pinifolia
TAGTTCAAATATCGTACTTAACGTTTTATTTCAGTCGTCAGCGGACTGTCGAATTTTGGGATTATATATTACGCTCGAACTTCTGAAATCAATCTAAAGCGACCTTACTCGACCCTGCATGTCTCACCATTAAGGTCGAGGTAAGTTACCCCAGGTAACCACTCCGGTCGGACCCTAGACACAACCTGGACACCATGAAGCCCGGACTGTAGTCTCGTTCTAAAAATGTCCTCTGCTCGTCTCTCTAATTATCGTTAGCGGATGCACACGACTGCCGCAGTGATTAATATATGCAGCGATTTATTCCACTCGCCGCCTATCCTAGCCGGATCGAGACCGCATTCAGCCAAAGAAGAGGAAGATTTTTAGGCGCTGGCAGCACCCATCGCCAACCAGACGGAGGCCACCGCAGTCCAGCAGCAGGTTCTGGGCAGCGACTAGAAGCTCGGTCATATTGGATCTATCCACTGCGGTCTCCGTGAGCCCAACTTTCTTGCAGGTCGCCACGCGAGCCTCGCCGAACTGGTTGTTGATGAATGCTGAGAACGCAAGCTTCTCCTCCACTGACCACCGCGTGAACACACTGGAACGCATTCTGGGCTCTGGGATACTGTTGCTGCTAAGTTGAAGACTGCTCACGCCGCGAACAGCTCCTTCAGACAAATCCTCATCACGGCCACCGTGGCCATATCCATGCGTTCCTATAGATCGCCGCTGCATCTGCGCTCGACGACGAATATGCGACTTGTAGGCGTCTGTTTGGCCTACCAGCCTCTCAACCAGCTCGTCCAGTGCGCGGTTGCGCACGGGCACTGACTTCACGACGTCACGGCACTCTGGACACGACAGCGAGGAGCGGAACCAGTTGCTGATGCAGTATCCACAGAACGTATGCGAGCACGGCAGCGTCGCACTGCCGTGAAAATACTCGAGACACACTGGACACACCATCAGCCGCTCGCGCTCCTCTTTCTCGTGTTCCTGGGCTCGTTTGGCAGAGCTAGTATCTCCATCTACAGCCGCAGCTTCCTCTTCAATCGCGCCACCTCGCCGCGAGCGTTTCCTCTGCTGACTATTGGGCGTTTCCTGTTGTTTGTTCTTCTCCACATTCTCGTTCGCA
Organism: Phytophthora pinifolia; assembly: GCA_000500225.2. Lineage (NCBI taxonomy): Eukaryota > Oomycota > Peronosporomycetes > Peronosporales > Peronosporaceae > Phytophthora > Phytophthora pinifolia. The sequence goes on from KV732861.1 coordinate 1,447, forward strand.
GCTGGTGTCCGTTGCGGGCTGCTGCGACTGCGCTTCTGGGGTAGACTTTGTGGAGGCGGCGTCATCATGTTGCTATCCGTACTACCTGGCGTCGCCACCAGCGATCGACACCCGGTCCTTGCGAGCGCCGGGCTCCCGGCAAACGTTGCTGCAGACCTTCCTAAACCTGTTGCAGCAACTACTGGCGTACTTGACATTGCCACGCGACGTGGTGAGCGACGCGCTGGCGACTGCCTCGGGGTCGTCATCCGGCGGTGTAGCGGTGCAGGTAACGGCGCGTTGGCGCGTGCTAGCGCCTTGACTACAATACGTGAGTGCTCTTCGTCAGGAAACTGCACCTGCAGCCGCACACACTGGCGCATGGCCGACGCCAGCACCACCTCGTCGCCGTGGTGCATCTCGCGGTTGCCACCCTTGGGCAGGTCCACGCCGTTCACTGCCGTGCCGTTCATGGTCTCCAGGTCGTAGATGATCCAACGCCGCTTGCCGCGGCCGGATGAGGCCAGCGTCTCCGTGAGAGGGACGATGCCCACGTGGCGTTTGCTTACGGTGCGCGTCTCTTCGGACGTGGCGATGCTGACCTCGCATCCGCGGCTGCGTCCCACACAGAAGGCGGCCTCGAACTCCCACGAGCCCATCATGATGTCGGGCAGCATGTTGAAGCCGCGAGAGGGCCTGTCGAATTCGGTAGGGGTTGGGAGAGTCTGACTAGCTGCTGGAAGGAGGCCGATGGCGCTCGTCGTCGCGTGGCTGGGGCAGTAGCGAGGACAGAAACGGATACCGAACGGGGAAGAGTGGAGAGAGCGCTGGGGAGGGTTGTGACGCCTGCGGGGCACGTAGCGGACGTTGGAAGGAGGCGGGACAGGCGCCGTCGCTTGATGCTGGCTGGGACTGAGTCGTCTCGCGGTTTTCCTGATATTTTTGACCAATGGGGGAAAGGTTTCTGCGATTGGATGAAAGTCATGAGCGCGTTGATTCGTCAAAATTCTTAACTTGGGTCCACAGTATTCTACATTGGAAGCAATCCAAATGACAAAGCATCGGATATCACTGAAAGCGAGATATCAATTAAATATAGCATTTATTCCGTGATCGCAGACATTATATAACAGAGGCTTTAGACATGCTTGTAAAGAGGATTCAGCGCCGTGATCTTATCAATCCAGGGAAAAGAAGGGAGGCAAAGTGACCTGCCATTTCCCACAGTGCCAGTCGAAGAAAGCGACGAGAAAGCTTTCATCTCGTAAGATCTTTCTCTCTCTCCACCATGAGCGGCAAGAGCATGATCTCGCTCGAGGAAGGCTGGGACCAGGAGATCAAGCCCAAGGCTATCGACGTGCTGCTGGACATCCTGGACAAGGGCTTCGACCAGGTGAAAGTGTCGCCCTTCCCGCCCAACGCTTTCATGCCCATCTACACGACGTGCTACAACATGTGCACGCAGCGCTCGCCGTACAACTTCTCGGAGCAGCTCTACGACCGTCACGGCCAGACGTTCGACACGTATCTGGAGCAGAAGGTGCTGCCCAGCCTAGAGAACGCCCACGACGAGTTCTTCCTGCAGGAGCTGGTCAAGCGCTGGACCAACCACAAGCTCATGATGAAGTGGATGACCCGCTTCTTCATGTACCTAGATCGATACTACGTCAAGCACCACTCGCTTCCCACGCTGGACGACGCCGGGCTACAGAGCTTCGACCGCATGGTCTTCCAGAAGGTCAAGGTGCGCGTGAAAGACGCCATGATCGAGCTCATTGAGAAGGAGCGCAACGGCGAGATCATCGACACGACGCTCATGCGCAACTGCGTCGAGATCTTCGAGGTCATGGGCATGAAGTCCCTGGACGTGTACCAGAGCTGCCTTGAAGCCGACCTCGTGGCCACCAGCGCCACGTACTACGAGCGCAAGTCCAAGGGCTGGCTCAGCGAGGACTCGACGCCCGCCTACCTGCAAAAGGTCGAGGAGTCGCTGCAGAGCGAGCGCAACCGCGTCAACGTGTACCTGCACAAAACCACGGAGCCCAAGCTCATTAAGAAGCTCGAGGGCGTGCTGCTCGAGGCCGCGCAAAAGGAGCTCATTGAGCGGGAGAACTCGGGCGTCATCGCGCTCTTGAAGAACGACAAGCTCGAGGACCTGGCGCGCATGTACCGCCTCTTTGCGCGCCTCAAGAACGGCCTCGAGCCCATCGCTGACCTCGTGCAGCAGCACATCACAGCCGTGGGCAACGACATTGTGGCCAAGCGCGCCAACGCCGTGGCGTCAGGCAATGTCCGCGATCCGGCGTCGGACCCCACGTTCATCAAGGACATTCTTGCCATCCACGACAAGTTCCGCAGCATCGTGAACGAGCAGTTCGCGGGCAACTCGCTGTTCCAGAAGGCGCTGAAGGAGGCCTTTGTCGAGTTCGTGAACAAGGATGTGGGCCCCGACAGCTCGGCCAAGCTCATGAGTACGTTCTGCGACCGGATCTTGAAGACTGGCGGCGAGAAGCTCAGTGACGAGCAGGTGGAGGACTATCTGGAGAAGGTGGTGTTCGTGTTCTCGTACCTCACAGACAAGGATCTCTTCGCCGAGATCTACCGCAACCAGCTGGCCAAGCGTCTGCTGAACCAGCGGTCTGCCTCTGCGGATGCCGAGGTGCTCATGATCGGAAAGCTCAAGCTGCGGTGCGGTGCTCAGTTCACGGGCAAGATGGAAGGTATGATGAACGACCTCGCCATCGGTAGTGACCACCACCAGGAGTTCGAGGGCTTCTTGAAGAAGCACCGCGAGGACGAGTCGAACGAGGCCCCGAACTTCGAGTTCAGCGTGCAAGTGCTGACGACGGGCTACTGGCCGTCGTACCGCATCCTGGAGGTCACAATGCCGCCGCTCATGGTGCGATGCATGAACCTCTTCAAGGTGTACTACGACTCGAAAACGAGTCACCGTCGACTGCAGTGGGTGCACTCGCTTGGTAACGCGACGATCCGCGCCAACTTCCCCAAGAAGAAATGGTACGATCTGCAGGTGACCACTCTGCAGGCTGTGGCGCTGCTGCTGTTCAACGAGGGCGAGGGGGCGCTGTCGTTTGAGGCTGTGCGCGAGTCACTGAACCTGACGGTGGATGTGGTGAAGCGTATCATGCACTCGCTCTCGTGCGGTAAGTACAAGCTGCTGACCAAGACCCCCAGTGGCAAGACGATCTCTACGAACGACCAGTTCGCTGTGAACCGCACGTTTGCGTCGCCGATGCGCAAGCTGCGTATCCCGATGGCTTCTCTGGAGGACAGCCACAGCCAGAAGAACGTGGAGGAGGACCGCAGCATAGCCATAGAAGCCGCGATCGTGCGGATCATGAAGGCGCGGAAGACGCTGCAGCACCAGCAGCTGATCTCGGAGGTGCTGAGCCAGCTCTCTTTCTTCAAGCCGAACCTGAAGGTCATCAAGCGCCGTATCGAAGCTTTAATCGACCGCGAGTACCTGGAGCGGGACCCCGAGCAAGCCAACACGTACCGCTATCTCGCATAAGCGACCTGCCTCCCGGTGTGGCTGCAGCGCAGGACAGGAGCTTGAGCGCAATAAAAGGTGGGGGTGGTCATTACATGTACTTGGTACTCTGGGGCAACAGTGGCACAGTCGAATGAAAGTTTCTCTATCAAAGGTGGTGGGCAAGCATCTACTTCTTGAAGAACCGGTTGAGCGCCGTGGGCGCGCTCTCCGCCTTCTCGTTCCACTCGCGCTGCTGCTCGTGCCGTTCCTGGCACTTGCTTTTGTTGGCTAACTGCTCGCGGAACTGCTGCTTCTGTGCATCGACAACGTTCTGCTGCTTCTTGCGCAGTCGCCGCGACGGACGGTTCTTGCCGCGCATTTTCTTCTTGGGCTTCTTGGCGTTGGCCTCTCCATTGGCGCGCTGCATCTGGTAGATCTTCTTCTCCTGCTCCTCTGTCGGGTCCATGTCCACACGGCCGATGGCGTTCGGGTCCAGCGTGATCATCTCCGGACGGATCTTCTCCAGCAGCGAGCGCACCTCGGATTCGTCACGCTGCTTGTGGTTCTCGTACGGGTTGGCCTCGTACGTGTCGAAGTTGGGCTCACCAGCGCCAGGAATCACCACCGAGTTGAAGCCCGTCGCGTGGCCAATGCCCAGCACGTCTTCAAACGGGCGGAAGGCCACCGAGTTGATCATCGAGCCTGGAATCTGGTACGTCATGTATGGCCGGATGGGGGAGCCTGACGAGAACGCGCTCTTGAGCACGTGCACGTTCGGACCGAAGCCCACCGCCACGAGTCCGCGCTGACTCACACTCATCGTGTTGGCTGCAGCAGTCAGGTAGTAGCTGTTCAGCTCCTGGTACTTGCGGAGGTCAAACACCTTCACCTTGCGGTCCGCGCCAGCGGTGACCAGATACTTTCCGCTGTTGTCGATGCCCATGGAGCGAACTGAATAAAACAACATCCAACGGTGAGCAAACCTACGCAACCACACATCGTCAGGCAATGCAGCAGCAACGTACTTGGTCCCTGGTGGCACTGCATCTTGACGACCGCGTCCGACATGTTGGGCGTCCAGAGCGTCACGATACCGCTCGCGTGGCCCAGATTCACCACAGCGTTCCACGGGTTGAGCGCCATGGTGTCGCAGAGTCCCTGCTTGGTGCGGTGCGTGGACACCTGCTTGCCCTCCGTGATATCGTGGTAGGAGAGCAGGCCGTTGCCGCTCACCGTGGACAGCAGGAAGTGGTAAGGCAGGAACTCCATCTTGCGCGGCTCCGGGATCGTGCGGATGCAGTGCGCCTCGGCGCCTGTGTTGTCGTAGATGTACACGTGTTTCTTCTGCGCGGCCGCGAAGAGCGAGTCATTGTGCAGGAAGCTGATGTCGCGCACCAGGTCGTTGGCCTGGAACTCCGTCGTGAGCTTCATGCGCAGCGTGTCCATCTGCGCCAGGTGGCCCTTCTGGCTGCCGAGCAGCATGTTGCGGCCGTTGCGCGTGTACTTGACGCGGTAGGCGCCGTAGTCCGGCAGGTCGAGGCTGAAGATCTTGCGCGCCGTGTTGAGATCCACGTTCTGGGCCAACTGCTTCTGCGTGAACTTGTACGTCTTCTCGAGCCCCTCGGCCTCCAGGAAGCCCACCTGGTCGGGCAGCAGGATCTCTGACTTGGCCGCCGATTCGGCCGCCATCTTGTGCTTGTCATTGGCGCGCTGCAGCGAGCCGCGGAGCTTCTTGTCGCGGATGCCGCGAATGCGGTGCTGCGAGACGCCGCCGCTGCGCGTGTACTTGCCCACGTGCTTGACGGGCTGGGCCTTCTCCTTCTTGGCCTTACTGTGCTTACTCAACTCGCCCAGCCTCTTTGGCGCCTCGCGCACAATCCGCTCCACGTCCTCATGCTCCGAGCCGCTGTCCGCCATGGTGTCAACGTCAGTGGAGACCGAGATGGAAATGGCTGGTGAAAGCCTGCCGCTGAAAGGTGGACGGCAGAAAGGAATATTATATTCCCTTCAACAGGTCAACACGAAATACGGTACAGTACCATAATATGTGTCGCACACAAAATTTACACCCTTGCAGGAGCCAAGGCCTTATTATTCATGCAGGTATCACCAGCGTGACGGTTTTCCGCTCGCATCGACACCTTCGGTACTCCATACTCAGACGAAGACAAACAGATCAGTGTGAAAAGCCAGAGGCCATCACTGGATCCCACTGTCGAAAGCTCCGTTATTTCCGGGACGGAGTGCGACTGGCCGGTCGCGTTAGCGTCAGTTCCGAGCCAATCGCCGTTTTGCGGTCGGTCGCAACAGATTTCTCCGTCCCGAAATAGCTGGTGTCGGACCTCGTCAAATCGCCACAACCCTGACAGGCACTTACTCACAATCAACCGAACACACTGCGCGCGCACTGTACTCTGTCGGCCATGCGGGTACGTTCGCGTCGCGCTAGCTTCGCCCAGTGGCGCCTGCTCGGGCCCCCTCCAGCCTCTATCGATAGCGAAGCGTCTCGTGCTCACACCTCTCTCTTGGCTGCTCTTTTGTGCGTCTCAGCGTCGACTTTTGCGAGGCGGCGGGAGGTACATGTACGCGGCGGCACTGCTGCTGCTACTGGCCTCTGCGTCGACCCTGCCCGTCCGGTCCGCAGCCAACGGTGAGCAGTCTTCTATTCGTCAGTGTCGTAGTTCTCGAATGCGGTCTCTAACGTCTCTATTGACGCGCAGAAGCAGAGGTGTTACCGGACTCGGTACCAGCCGTAGCGGCCCTGGAGAAGCGCGTGATAGAGCTGGAGTTCGAGCAGATGACGAGGATTGCGAGGGGCGACGTGGTGGCGGACGGCCGCAGTCCCGTCGTCCAGGAACCTGAGGAGGTAGAAATGCAGCTGCATGTCGTGGACGGGTCGGGATCGACCGAGTGCTCGGGCAGTGCAGGGGGCGCGCACACGATCGAGTTTCCTGACTCACAGGACTGCAGTCAGTCTGCCAGTATCAGCGGAGCGGCGTGGGGCTCCGTCTCGGCGGAGAACAAGGACGCGGTTTTTGGCATCGCTCTGGGCTCGGACGGTCTCGATATTTCGATTGGATCAGCAGCAATCGCGGTAGGATCATCCGACACTGGTGTCTCGGCAGGTTCTACAGGCGTGTACATCGGTTCAGGAGGCGTCGATGTCTCCGCGAGCTCGCGAGTCAGCGCTGTTGGATCCGACGGTCTCGATGCGACGGTGGGGTCCCACATGGGGTTTTCGACAGGGTCACATGGCCTGGATGTATCGATGGGCTCACATGACGTGGATGTATCAGCTGGATCAGGTGGCATTGGTATCTCCGTCGGGTCTGGTGACTTTGACGCCACTGTCGGCTCGCACGGGGTTGATGTCAGTTCTGGAGATTTGGATGCTTCGGTCGGATCTCGTGGAGTTCATATTGGGGATACTTCGTCGGATGTGGATGCGTCTGTAGGCTCCCAGGACATCCATCTCGCCACCAGCTCTTCAGAGGTTGATGCTTCGGTCGAATCTCAGGGTCTTCGTCTTGGAGGAGACTCCCCGCATTTCGACGCCCCGATTGTTCCCGAGGTTATTCAGGTCACTACCATTCCACCCGTCATCGCCGTTCCAATGACCACTGGTGCCACACAAATCCCAGCGAGTACTTCGCAGGTGCAGGTGGATGATTGTTCTGGTGGCGTCCAGGCAATTACCGGCGCTACTAAAGACAGCGCTTCTGCAGGAACGCCTGAACCTTCGGGATACCCTGAACAACGTTCTAGTATCCCCAAGGGTGCGGCCACAGAGAGCACGAATGTATCGATCCCAGTGACTGAGGAAACGCCTGAGCCTGCAGTATCGAACAATCGAACTGCCTCAGCAGAGGAATCGGCGGTGTCAACGAAAGCATCATCGCCTGTGAATACTACCTCAGGATCACACAGCGGACCCAGTGAGCCTATCAAGGTTTTATCGCTTACCGCCAGCAACAGCTCATCAAGCGAGTCCGAGTCAGCAAGTGGAAGTGAACGCTTGGTTCGTATTGTTGCTGTTCCGTTGATGCAGTTTGGCCCTTATACTGACTAAAGTGTGTCTTTCATCAATGTTGTGTTTTTCCTAGTGGAGCGGAAGCGAAGACTACATTCCCTACACGTCCACCTATTGTCGGTGCAGCGCGAGTGAGTGCCAGAACGAGTACCCTGGGGAGACTGATGTTACGTGCGAAAGTAAGCTTTCCGATGGCTCTTGTCCGTCGGGATTCAAGACGTGCGTGTCGACGGATTCCTACAAGGTATCGACATCTACTGTCACCCCTAACAGTGTCGCTGAGGCCACTTTCACTCTTCTGGCTGCGGACGTCATTGGAGCGTTTTACAATCTTGGAGAGGAGGATCCTCTAGCCCGTAAAAGCAACTGGTGGATCACGATTTCGCTCCCTAGTGGATGGAGGTTTGTTGCGTGGGAAAACACGGCAGTCGAAGTAACGCTGCGCAGCGATACGGATGAAGATGTGTCTGCCGTACGTTTGCACAACTGCGCAGAAGTGACAGGTCGCAGCAACTGCGGCGACGACAATCATCGGTTGGGCTTTATCGACGTGATGGATCTTCTCGAAGATCGGGAGGATTTAATGGCGTCAAGCTCGGGCGGGCCGATGCTCTTTGTCCTCTCGAAGAGTATCGTGACTGGTACCAGCGATTCCAGCATCTCTGTGGGCGTCAGCGTGTCGCTATCTTACGAGACAACAACAGGAACGCTGAAGTCTGCGGCTACCTCCCGGCGCACGAGAGAGTTAGAAGTCACGGCTTCTGGCTCAGTAACATCGAGTGAAGAGATGAGTGCTCTCACTCTCGCTACGATGTCATTGCCCTTGGTTCGACAAGGCCGATTGGATTCGTCGCTGCTGTGGATGGAAGAAGACACGAAGATTATGATGTTGTCGTTCACGACGTCGTCCATTGTCGGACCAAACTCCAACAACCCCAAGGTGTGTGTTGACTTGCGCTCCTCATACTGCGCCAGCAAAGGACGCGAGCCTTCTTCAGCGGTAGCCTTTGGTTCTTCTGCGGAGGCTTCTTACGTACAAGGTGGCAACCCGTTCCTTAACCTCTACGCGGATCCAGGTGAAACAAACTTGAACATCGAGAGCGACAACACGACGTATTTCTGCGTGGCAGACCTCCTTCCTTCGGGTGTCCAGACGAACGACTCGTGGGAAATCAGAACGACGTTCACTTTCCAGATTCAGGTGACCGATGTGTCCTGGACTGGCGACACGGACGAGGAAGAGGACTTCACAAGTGGCTTTCGTTTGCCTCCACTCGGTGAAGTCACTCTCATGGACGATAACAACACGATGGGGAGCGACTGCGCACAGATTTTGGTGCACGAAAAGACATGTACGCACTTGCTGTTCCCCCATATCGATTCTGACAATCCGCTAACAATTATGGTGTGTGTATTCTGCTTTGTGCAATGCAGACTCCAAGTATACTCTGAGTGTGTACAGTGTCATGTCAATTACGTTCTTCGCTGTGGCTCTTGCCGGAGCTGTTCTCGTCACCCGAATGAACGGCATTTCCTTCTCCAGACCGACGTTCTACAACGACATGACGTCGCTGTCAGTGATGATGATCTTCGTGCTGTGTATCGTTGGCAACGCCATTTGGATTAGCGTGTCGACGAAGGCTGCATCGGCGAGTGGAACCGATATCTACTACCTGCTGTATGCGATTTCTGTCTGCTTCACGTGGACGATGATGACGTCGGTGTGCTTTCACTGGGGAACCGTCCTCTTCCATGACGTGGGGGCATCTGGACGTCTGCTGGTGTTCGTCGTCTATGTGATTATCAATGTGGCATTCTACGGCGTTCAGCTCTTCGGAGTTGTGAGCCTCACGGACTTCTACAAGTGCACGTACGACGACTACCTCAAGAACCCGTTCTACACGATGCGGCTCTGCTCGAACGATTATTGCCCCGACTTGCAGCCTACTCAGTGGAAGTACGCGGTTGACAACGTGTGCAAGGATGTTGGTTACTCAGACTGGTTCTTCCCGCTCCAGCAAAGTGCTGAGCTGCTCATCTTCCTTGCGTCCGTGGCGTTACTGGTACTGGGAACATTCGTGATCCAGCGTGGCGTGAGGCTGATTGATCAATCGGGTGACATTTTCGATGACCACGTGGTGAAGGTGATGAAGAAGTCGTTGATCACGTACCTAGTGGTAATCCTTTCGATCGCTCTTGTTCTCGGGACATCGTGCATCATGAACTCCATTCTCCACTGGAAGAACTGGAGCATCAATTCCGTCGTGTGGTACGTTTTCTCGATTTGGCTTCCGACGCTGGTGCCCCCGATTGCATTCCTGCTTCTGCAGTGGAATCCTCGGCTGCATGGCATGAATTGGAATCCGTCGTTGCACGTGAAAGATCCTCAGCTTCTACATCGCACGATGTCAAGTATCTCTGATAAGGTTGAGAGCGGAAAGCTCGCCCTTCCGGCTGACGGCAACGGTACTGGACTGAGCGATGGCTGGGCAGGCATTTTGCGGTTTCCGGATACAGAGTACAACCCGATCGGTCAGGAAAGCGTTGATGGCACGCAAAACGCGCTTGCTCTCGCAGTTCAGCTTGTGTCGCCTATTCCTCTTACGCACGCGTGTTACGTTGAGCTCTACGTCGCGGAAAACACTTCGCCCGATGGGGAAAATGACGTGACTGGTGATGATTACTATGAAGACCTTCCGGTACTGAGCTACCGACGCTCCTCGATCAGCACGTTTATCGAGAGTGGCCTGCACCAGGAAGGACTTCTAAGTCGTCGCAGCCAGTCCTTGTCGCTGCTTGGTGGGGCGTTGCCCACTCCAGTGCCCGGTTCCAACCCGGCGGCAAAATGGTCGCGCGTGGGCTTCACGGAGACGGTTCTGCCCACACTGGTGACCGGCAACTCGGAAAATGGCGGTGGCTCTGTGACGCAGACCGCTACGTTCTTGTCGGTGCTCCAGATCCCGGTGATGCCTGCCAATCCACTTCTTCGCTTCGTCGTGTACGAGATTCCGGAGAAAGCGTCATCACCGTCCCCCGATGCCGATGCACGCGCATCCCGCCAACTGATGCGTGCATCGTCCCGTCAGCTGGATGAGCGCGCGAGAGTCGCTCGTGTGTCTGGCATGGGTATGGCGCCACCGTCGCGGCCCAAGGTTTTCTGTGAATTCTCCTGCGCGTGCGACGACATGCTGTCAGCGAATGAGGTGAGCCTAGTGGCGCGTCAGGTTTCCTGGCGCACTCGATCGCCCATCCCGACAGTTCTCAGCGACGGATCTGGCAATGAGTCGCCGAATGTCACGGCTGCTCTTGGAGCTGGTACTCCGGAGCTCGACCCGTCGGTCCCTCGCTTGAAAGTCAAGTCTATGACGGTCTCGCCGCGGCAACTGAAGGAGAACTCAGGGTTTTACATTACCAAGAGCTTCCAATTCGCGGAAGGAGACGAGATGGTGATTGAAGACATGATTGAGAGTCCGCTGACGAATGAACTGCCCCGCCAGTATTTGGAACTGCTCGTCACCGAGCGGGCAGAGGACCTCGCGCGTGCGCAGGCTGACTCCGCCGGCTTTGCGGCGAGAGTGAAGAGTGGCCTTGTCGGCAATTTATACGACAACTTGATCGAGCAGATCCAGGGAGAGAACGACCAGACAGTCGTTCAAACGTGGCTCAATGACCGCGTCCAGCAGCGCAAGATGTACGTTGAGGCGCTGCAGGAGTGTCATCAATTGTGCATTGACCGTGCCGAAGAGGGACTGAATTTCAAGGCCAGCACTGAGAAGAAGAGTCTAGTGTTACGGTTCCTGCCGGTCAATCTGCACGTGCAAGAAATGTGGGTCGGACCGACGGCCGAGCTCCGCTCGCAGCGGTCAAGAAGGTCATCGCCCACCGTGAAGGGTTATCCGACGGTGACGGTGGGCGCGTTCTCTGCGCACTGCTTTAAGTTCCGTCACGGCGGGAGCATTCTGAGTCTGCGTTCGACATTGCAGAAGCGATCGTTGTCGCGTGTAGAGAGTGACGTCTCGGACAAGAGCGGCGTCGATGCGGTGGACTGGACGAATGTGGACGTCCGCTCTACCGACGAGACAAGATGGCATCTTACGTCGCGCCTCGACATGTGTCTGTCTCAGGCGCTCACCACGTTGGTCGCGTCCTTTTGCCGGCAGCTGGAGTACTCGTTGCAGCACCCGACGGACCGCACCTTCTTGCACACGATCGACTCGATTGGCTTCCTGTTCCAGGTTGAGTCGTTGCTGTCGACGCAGGGCAAGGAGATCGGCATGTTGGAAGACTTTTCGGCGGCCGTTGATGCGCTGAAACACGTGACGATTGTACTCGATACGTCACCGCCGGCTCATCTCCCTTCGACGCTGCTCAACCTGCACATGAAGAACACTACGCTGCCCAGCGTGGTGTCCGTGCGCCTGAGTAAGGGGTCTATCAAGGGTACGTTCACCGTGGCAATCGGCGTGCGCTGCCCCGATGACGTCCGCATGTCGATCCCCAACACGATTCGGTCAGGAGGTGCGATTTCCGTCACGCCTGTCATCTTTACGCAGGGCATCAACGAGATGCAGACGCTGGCAAACAACGCCAGCAGCAAGAAGACGACGCTGCAGGATATCATCAACCGCAAGAGCTTCTTCGTGCTGACTCGCTACGTGGAGAAGTACAAGCAACTGGCGGCTCAAAAGGTGCGTGAACTGGTTGTGTGTGTTTGGATGCTTTGTTGCTCGGGATTGGCTAACATTTCTGTTTGCTGGTGTTTCAATAGCCGGATGCAGTGCCCACGCCTATGAGCACGATATTACCGCTTATGGAGTCGCTGGAGGGACGCATCGCTGCTGCTAGCAAGCGGCAGGTGGTCAAGTCGAAGCATCCGCAGATCATCCAGGAGAGCTCGCACTTGTGCCGACTGCTTGGTGCTGGTCGCGTGACGTCGTGCAAGAGCGCCAAAGACCGCACGAGCATGTCCGTGACGCTGGAGCAGGTGCGGCTACTGAGCGAATACCACAGACTGCCCGAGGAGTTCGCGGTGCGCACGGTGTCGACCATGCGCAGCAACGGCGTCCGCCTCGAGAACGCACTCAAGAACACCGGCAAGCGCCAATACGCCTTCAATGCGTTACAGCGCTCGCTGCTCCCGGACGAATACAAGTGCCCCGAAGGCACGTATGGCCGCGGCAACGTGAGCTAGAGAGAGAGAGGGACAGGCTCGTGTCGTCCAGACCGACACTACGTGATGCAGTCTGCGGACGCAACAATCCCCGCACGCTTCTGTGTCGCACAACGCTGTTATTATTTGTGGGCTGAATACAATTTTGAAGAAACATGATTGAAGGTGATGTATTAGTTGTCAGGTCGACGCAAATCAACTTCAACATTGTGGATTTCTTCAGCTTTTCATGGCCACCAGGAATGCCAATGTCCGTTCTCTTCACTTACATATACAAATTCCGCCCACTAACTTGAGCGGCTGCATTGGTTCTGTTCCTAAAGGATATTTATTATATGTGTGATATTTGATATTGTATTTGGTTTTTCAAATGATGTGAGCCTAGTGAAGTCGATATAATCCAATAACTTCTTTTGAAGGGTTATGGACTGATGGTTTGTGGGCGGAATCTGTAGCACCATCCGACAAGCCCTGTCCGGCGGAAAAACACGACACTTTCAAAACTTCATATTTTGAAGGAAAAACCTCGAGGTTTTTTACAATCCGAATTTCCCCTGGCGGCAAAAAGTTGGGCGATTGGTCTCCATTACCAAAAACCCAACTCCAAGTGAGCCCTCTGCCGGCCGATAGAGAGAGCCCCCCTCCCCATGACGACCATGCCGACCGACATCGAGCGCATCGTGGACCGCAAGCTCATCAAGCAGCGCGTGCACTACTACGTGGTCTGGAAGGGATTTGGCCAGGAGAACAATACCTGGTACGACGCAGCCCGCGTAGCTTTTTTTTCTTTACCTGATCCAACACAAACTGACACCACTATTGATGCTCCCTGTTTCATATTGCAGGGAGAGCCGTATTGACCTCATGGCCGATGGCTACTCGGAAGTGATCAAGCACTTCGAAGAGCGTGCGTAGCTCTTCAATCGACGGACTGCGCAACTGTTCGAGATACTAACTATTATTGCCTTTTAATTCTTATACAGAACGCAAGAAGGAGGGAGAAGCTCCGACGTCCCGTGGCCGCAGCCGCAGCCGCTCCACCTCCAAAAGTCCTCGCAAGAGCAAGAGCCCTGGACGTAGCGTCGGTCGCCCGCGCAGCCGCCGTAGCCGCTCACGCAGCGTTTCAGTGAGCCGGAAGCTGCCGGTAGACTACAGTGACGATAAGGAGATTGAGAAAAAGGAGAAGAAGGAGAGTACCAGCAGCTCCACCACTTCGCGGCGACGTAGGAGCGTGAAAACCAACGAGAACAACGATGAGAACGCTGTAATGGCGCCGAGTCGCCGATCGACCCGGAAACAAGCGACCATGGAGGCGGCGTCGACCCAGTTCGTGACTCGTCTGGACGAGGAGGACGACTCGGTGCTGCTGCGGTCGACCATGGCTGCGCTCGCCGCGCCGGTGCGCGAGATGGCTCCTCATGCCCCGCTGGCGGCCGAGACGGATGTGCACAAGAAGCCCGTCACGCTTTCCTATGAGGAGAACGAGGAGATTGATGTGCTGCTGAAGTTGCAGAGCACGAAGGAAACTGCGCCCACCGAGACCAGCTCAACGTCGAGTTCAGTTCATGAGCATGCGAGCGCGGCGCCAGAGGGTCTGATTTCCAAGGTGGTGACGAGTGGCTCTCTGGTGTCGTTCCTGAGCGTTGCCGCTGTCGTAGGTTCTCTCGTGGCCAGCCAGATGCTGCCCCGTGAGGCTGAAGAAGGTTCCGCTGATCTGTGGCGGAGGTGGCTTCCGTTCCTGACGCCCGTCGTGGCGCTGCTGCTGTTTTTCCACCAGAAGGACGCGCGCGCCTCAGCGAAATGGGTGGCTTCTGGTCTGGCGTGGCGCGCTGCCGCAGAGCTGCTGCTGCTAATCGGCGACACTCCTCGTGAGTTTGAGGCGATAGTTGCCGGCTCGGCCATTGTCGCCAACGTGTCGCTGTTCATTGCGCTCGTGTCCATCCTTCGCAACGGCGAGCATGTGCAGTCCAAGGCTACGCTCGCGCTGCTCCTGGTTGGCGTTCTGTCGCTCTTCCTTTCCGACAGGTGAGTTATTGATTTTCGAGATTTAACCTTTCTTATGTGCTGACTGTGCCTGGTTGTTGCTGTCGTGTATTCAGCTGGGTGATCTCGACGGAGAACTCGGAGCTTGATTCGCGTGTGATCCTCATGTCGATGGCTGTTGTAAGTACTTCCAACTGTACTTTGTGAGCTGACGCGTTATTGCGACTAACTTGACTTGTTTCTCTGATGAAATGCTCAGCTCACCATTGCCCTGTCGCCATTGCCCACGGTATCCTCGGAGGATGAAGATTAGGCTAGCGCGACTCCGCTCGACACTGTAATTAGGAGTTTCTTGTGTTTTTTTTCGGCCGACTTCATTCAGAGGCAGCTTTTGATTGCTGCTATATGAATTTATGTTCCCCCGCTTTTGACTTTCTCCGTAAACTACTGTTTGTATTTTTCAACGCCACTTCAGGTTTGTACGCTGCTCTACTGGAGTGCCAGATGCAGTGTCTTGATCAGAAGTTGCTGGCTGCGAGTACTCACAACTGAATCGACGTCACCCTCGCGATGCACCAGCTCACGAACAACCTCAATCGTCAGTGCTGACGTCATATGAGCGCCATGGACGCGGTGCTCGGGTTGCGACGAATACTCCTTCATGGCCTTGTACAGAAGCGTTTGACGCATCAGTTCCTCCAACTTCTCCTCATTCACGCCCGCGGCCGACTCGGACGACAAGTTATCCCACAGCTCCCCGTCATCGACAATGCAGGCTCGCCAAACGCCTGCCCGCATCTCCACGTACTCGTCCGAGAGCGGGTCCGTCGCGAGGGTCTCTAGCGCCTCGAGTGCCATCAAAAAGACGTTGGTTCTGAAGCACAAGATCAAATACAATTAGTTGACGTGAACAGGCCAACGAGCGGTTCAAAAGCAGGCAAACTACCTCATAGGGTCGTCCTTCTCGAGCGAGAGAGCTGAAGCCAAGCACGCGTGGACCAAATCCTCCGGTGAAAGCGGCTGCGGATTGATAGGCTCCTTCAACGGCAGCTGCAGCAACAACTCCTGAATCTTCCCGCGAACAAGCTATACACAAGACAAACAACGCGTGAGTTTCCGTCGTTCGCAGCTGATTCCACAGAGAGCGAGTACTCGTACCTCATGGTTGACTTCCTGGACTCGTTCCGGGTGCGAAAGACTGGGAGAAGCGAACGCAGCGATCTTGGCGATGCTGGCCATCGTCTTGCGCTTGGGCAAGGATCGCTGTTCGCCCTTGGCTTCACGAAGCGCCAGTGTCGCCACTTGGTCATACCGCTCGATGGAGATCGCTGTCAGCCAGCGGTACTTACGCAAGTGCTCACGGCTTTTCATAAACTTGTGCAGCGAGGGCGCAAAGATCTGCGAGTGGGCCAGAAGATACGCCATCATAGCCGGCGATGGCGCGTTAGCTTCGGGGCTTGCCCACGGGTTCCGAACCTCGCCGTTGTACCAGCGGAAGATGAAGTTATCGAAGCCCTCGTTCTTCTTGCAGTAGGACTCGAGCCTCTTGGATGCAGGACTCTTCGGGAGTTTGCCCAGCACACAGTCGAGCTTGGACAAGTTGTCCGAATCTTCCACAACCACCAGGTACACCATGCCTTCGAAGTACGCGTACTTCTCGCAGAGCTCAACGCATTGGCTAAACAGCTCGGCCCGCTTCCGCGAGACAACGCCATCGTGGTCAAAGTCCACCGCGATAGCAGTTTCTTGAGACGGCGAGAGCGTCGCGATGTAGACCAGCGGGTTCAGCGTCACTCGCTTGGTAAACGTCTCTTCCTTGCGGAGTTCTTCCACTTCTTCGCTTGAAGCAAGAGGGATGAAGCGTGCGTAGTCGTCCAGCAGCACAGTGCCAAGTCTCTGAATCTGATCCGTAAGCTCGAACACTTCGTCGTAGTGCCAGCGAATCGGCTTGTCGGACGATCCCGACTGCGAGTACCCCACAAGCGCAGACAGCCGCGAGACTTGAGTCGCCAGAACTTCTCGGACCTCGCGCGTAAATGCCCAGCTCCCAGTCGGCGCGAAGCTGGCAGCAGAGCTTGGCACAGGCGTGCAGAGCATGCTCAGCATGGCACAACCACTCTCCAGCAGCGCGTAGAGGTACGTCGGGTCGCTTTCGCCAATGGAGGTGCCCAGGTTCTGCACTTCGTCACCCAGAAGCAGGAACAGCTCGGCGATTTTGCTCACTTCACAGTAGAACACATCAAACGAGTTGTAGCCAGCGAGTCGAAGCTGCTCCTTCTCGTACCCCCGCTTTTCGACAGTCTTCTCGATCGCGTGAAGAAGGAACTTGCCCGTTAGCCGGTGCTGGATCTTCTGCACCTCGGACGAAGTCTCGTCCTCGGGCGATCCCGAAGACAGAATGGACGACTGGAACTTGCTCAGCGCAATGGCAGCGTGCAGCTTCTCTTCGTTCTCCGTTAAATGGCGCTTCAAGTCACTGGAACTCGCAATAAATTCCCACACCGACGCACAGCGACGCCGCAGGAACTCCATGAACGCCACATGACGATTCCGCTTCTCTTCCAGTTGGTAGCGCACAAGCTTGGGCGTAACGGATGAGATATCGGACCCACTCTTGTCCGCATCGGTCGGGGCTGGAGTCTCGTCGTCGTTCGCATCCTTCTCCCAGCGCAAACCGGCCGACGACTTGGCATCGAGGATCTGGAAATCCACAGCCACAGACGCCTGCGCTACGGAGCCCACGTCCCTCGCACTGACACGCAGCGCAGAGGCCGAGTCTGGGTCGTCGTGAAAGTGGGTCAACAGCAGGCGAACGTAGTCGTCCACGCTCAAGCTCTCGCCCAAAAAGTGCGACGTCTCGCTTGTGTAATTGCTTGCTTCTTCACGCCGCCTTCGCGCCCTCTCCACGAATGCCTCCGACGGGGCAGGTGCCGCCAAGCGCTCCAGTCTCTGCATATTCGAGGCCGTGGCCACGCACACGGACCCACCGGGCGCCTTGAAGTCCTCGTCCATCAGCAGGAAAGACACGGAGCCCTTGACGGCGTTGCTGTCGAACGCACTTTGGTCCACGCGGGCTCCGAACGCCAAGGCCAATCGCCCTTGCGCACCTTGAAGCGGGAACACCGCCGAGCGCACGCTAGTCTGTCCAACTTGGGGCAGCAGAATGGTCGAAAACTGGATCGGCTGCATCTGCGTCCACACGAGGTACAGCGCTCCACGCGTGATGGGAAAACTCGCGACCTGGAAGAAGCGGTCCGCGGTCTCTTCGTCAAAGGCCGGTTCAAAGTCGAGCACGCAGGCCCACTCGAGCTCAGGCGGCGCGTCCTCGTCCACCGCTCCAAGCGACAACTGGAAGAGCGCGTACTTGACCTTGGCATTGGTGCCAGCACGCGACGACGAGCACACGAACGCCACCAGCAGCGCGAAGCACGTCTCGTGCACGTACGGCATCGATACGACGTGCACTTTGGCCAGGTGCGCGTCGGGGAAGTTGTCGCTGAAGTAGCTGATCGCCACGCGGCTGGCGTCGAAGTGCCACTGGGACACGCACGCGCACTCCATCACGTCTCCCGTGCTGAAGGTGCGTCGCTCCAGCATGCCGTCCCGGAACAGCACGAGCATGTCCGCCGTCTCGTCCGCTTCGCCCCCACTGCTGCTCATGGACACCGCGTCCCGCAAGGACGACGGCAGCACGCGCAGGTACTTGATCGGCTGGTTAACATCCAGCTCGCCGCCGTCCGCGCCAGACCTGGACGCCGCCGACGAGAAGAAGAACTGCGAGACCGACTTGGTGATGCCCGACAAGAAGCCCGCGCTCTGCTTTTCAAAGGCGCGCACGCGAATGCGGCGATCCTCGAGCGCCACCTCCCACACATTGCCGTGGTTGCTCCAGCACACGAGTCCTGTCGCGTCCTGTGCTTCGTCGTCCTCCAGCACGCCCATAGCAGCGTTCGGGTGGGTACTAACCTCTTCATTAACCCCCAACGGGATCTGTACACTGAGCGGTACACTCTCATAAGGCAGTTCGATGTCTTCCCAGAAGAGCACGATGCCCGACTTGCCCACCACCATGAGCGACAGGCTCTGGCTGTACAGCGCGAAGAGAAAAGGGTGCAGCTCCTCATCCGGCTCCAGTTCGTCAGGAAGCTGCAGGGCCACCACCTTGCCGCGGTCCTGTTGCCACAGCAGCACCTTGGTACGTAGCACGAACACTAAGTACGGCACCCATTGACGGCCGCTGCGATGACGCGCCGAGGGGACCGATGCGCGGCAGCATTGCACCTGATGCCGTTGTTTAACTGGCAGTTGTGGCCACTCCTTGCGAAGCTCCTCCTGGACTTGCGGTGGCAGCGAAGCGCCTTCAACGATGGTGCAGCTTCGCGAGTCCACCAATAACGCCGCGCTTTCCTCCGCGTCGCCGGATCGCGGCGCGTACAGCGCGTCCCAGTGCTCCAGTCGCTGACGCTTGCTCCAGCTAAGCGCGTCCGACGGTGGCCCCGTGCTACGCTTCGAGGGCACGTCCGCGAACTTCCGGGCCTGAAACATAACTCCCCTTCGATTCCTCTAAATGGCGGTGTCCACTCAGGTGACACGGGGCTGTGGAAGTTCATATTATATAATGTTCAACAGGTCTTTTAAGACTGTAGCCATATCCGTGACACATGGCTACATATACATGTTGCGGTTGCTGTTTTGGTGTCGCCAAGTCACTGCCAATAAATACGTCTACAGTGCTCCAGGTGCGAGGGGAAGGATCAAACCCCTGCTCGAGTACCACGTTCAATATAGCAGACGCTTAGAAGCCGAGCGTCGCGCGCTTGTTCCGGTACGCGAGCTCGGCGTCCTCGTGCTGGGGCGACGTCGCGTTCGCCAAGTGGTCGGTGGTGCTGCCCACGGAGGAGGAGACGCTGCCCGCTGCGGGGCGGCCGTCGGCGGCGAATTGCTGCATGAAGTAGGCGTGTGCGAGCTCCAGCACCTTGACCCACTTGAGCATCTCTTCCTGGCTCTTGGCCACTATTCGCGACTGGTGCGTGGACGAGCAGACCATAAACTCGTTGGGCTTGCCCACTTCCTTGCCGTAGAGGATCTCCAGCGACTTGTGCTTGAGCGGGATGGCCCCGCGCGGCTCCCGATCGCCCTCGCGCTTGTAGTACCGCAGGTATCCGTCCGGCTCGATGGTGAACCACCGCTCGCGAACGCCGCGCAGTGACATGTTGCCAAACGTCCCCTTTTCGTTCGAGTGGGTCGGGTGTTTCCGCAGGATGCCACTCATCGTCGGCATCGTGCCATCGCGCGGGATCTGGTTCGAGTTCGAGTCGTACGACGGCGTCAGTGAAGCCATCGAGGCGCTGCTGCTACTGCGGCGGCTGAGGTTGGGATCGTATCGCTCCGAGACGCGCTGGGCGCCACCGGAAGGTCTGTTGCCACCATGTGAAGCCCGACCGCCGCCCATCGACGCCCTGCCTCCACTCACCGATCCGCGGACGCCACCGCCGCCAAGAGAAGCTCGAGAACCGCCCGTAGACCGCCGCGGGACGTCCTGCATCGTGGGCGGGCCAACCACTGAAGGTCTCAAGTACGACTCCTTGGGCTTCAGTGCCACGTTGAGCGTTCCGTTCGTCAACACTTGGAACTGGTCCTGCACCACCTTCATTTCGTCCTTGAGCTGCAAGCGGCGCTTGCTCAGCTCGCTCTTCCGTGCCTCGTCCTTGTCGCCTGCCGCCTTTGCCAGCTGAACCACAGTATCATGCAATTGCGTTTGAAGCCTCGTCAGCTTGTGCTGCAGCCGCGACGACTCGGACAAGCGCTCGTGCGGGGCCTCATCGACGTTCACTGTATTAATCGACGAATCCGCGTGCTGCAGCGCGACCTTCTTGCCCTGGTCGACGTCGAAGAAAACCTTGAGCTCGTTCTCCATACGGCGCATCTCGTCCAGCGCCGCCTTGAGATCGTCCTTGAGATCAGCTCGTCGGAGCGAGAGATTGTCCGCCTGTTGCTGGTCGCCGCTGGTCGCCGCCTTCGCAATCCCCGCCACCGTTTCCCGCAGATTCCTGCGTAGTAACGCGATTTTGTTTTCCAAGAAGATCAATTGTGGCGGGCGTTCGCCGCTAATGAACGCGTCTTCCCGCTTCACCGCTTCAGCCGCCACTTGCATCTGCTGCTCAAACTGGAGGATCTCCGACTCGACGAACTTCGTCCGTTCTTCCTCCATCGTGATATCTTCTTCCAGATGGTCTCGCTGTGCTTTAATCTTCTCGAGTAGACGCTCACGCGCGTCCTCGGCGCGGGTGTCAATCGAGCCTCGGTGCACCATGGAGCCCAGAAAGCCCGGCGAGAAGAACTTGATCTCGTACTGGCCATTGACCTCCATGTCGAGGTCGCCATACTCGTCCAGCTCCTTCTGCAGCCTATCCAGCTCCTCTTCAGTCTTGGCTCGAGACGCCTGCAGCTCGTCATTTTCCGCGATGATTTCGGTCACCTCTTTCTCCAGCTCCCCAGTGCGCTGGACCAGCTCCGCCGTCCGCAGCACCTCTGGGGATTCAATCTCACCGGCTGCTTGTCTGTCTAACTGCTCGATCATCTCCTTTAACGAGGCCGCTTCTTGAATCAACTGCTCCCGCTCTTTCTCCAGTGCTTCCTGGTGTTGCCGCTCCCCTTCCACTTGCGAGTGCATCACGTCACATTTCTTGTCCATCGCCAGCGCCTTAATGTTCAGGTGTCGCCTCGTTGCCGCCCAGACTTGTCTGTGAAGCTCGTATGATACCATGATCTGGAAATACTCCATACGCAGCGAGTTCTGCATCACTCGCGCCGCTCGGGCTTCTTTCCCTTCTTGTGTCTCTTCGTGCGGGATCTCCTCCTCTACTCGGCCCACAATTCCTTTGGAAATATCAGCAAACTTGATGCGAACAGGCCGTTGCATGCGAGCGAGCAGCTCCAGTACCTCCGAGTACGTGTAGCCAGTCAGCGAGATCCCATTCATCATCGTGACGCGCATATTCAGCGCCAGACGCTTCTCGGGCTTGACGCTCCAGTTGTAAATCTCGGCAGGGCTTGCCATGCCGTTCGGCAGCTTGTAAATCTCCGCGATGTGGACCTGGAGGTCCGTGAACTCCGTGCCAGGAATGCCAGCGATCTGCTTGAGGTTCAGACCAAGTCGGCCTGGTCCAAACGTCACCTCGATCTGGTGCACCCAGTTGTACACGACGCCCGTCTTCATGGGCGGACGAAGCCATTGCGTGTGTCCGTAGGGCGACACAAAGTACGTCTTGCCGTCGTTGGTCTTGCTCTCACGAGTCGACCAGCCCTTGGGGAGAACGAGGATCTCTCCAGACTCGAGAACCTCCACGGTCTCGCACGGCAGCTTGTTGCGGATCCTTTTCAGCACTTCCTCCAAGTTCGCATCGAGAGGGGCGGCCTTCTCCGCGGATTCGGCTACAGCTGTGATGGTCGCGTGCTCTTGGCTCTTTTCTCCGTTTCCAGTCGGCGCTAGCTCGGACTCCTTCGACTCGGCGTCCATTGACAGCGCCTCCCCGCCGCTCTCTGCGCTGGCATCAGCAGCAGCGATGAGCAGCTCGGGCATCGCAGCAGGCGAGGCTAACTCCAGCTCCTGGGGGAACCGCAAGGCTCCTTCGGGCGTTGCCACTGCTCCGTCGGCGATCAGGTTATTCAGCACAGGATCATGCGCAGGAGGCAACCCCTCCAAGGCAGGCTCAACAGGAGCATCGGCATCAATTGACAGCGTTGGTGGCTTAGGCGTATCGTCCCCCATCGGTGTACGCTCTTCCTCCTCCGCACTGGCAGGTGCAGCAGTCTCTGGCGCGATAATGGTCAGCGGAGCCTCAAGTTTCTCGGCTTCCTTACACGCGTCAGCCTCAATCACATCCTCCTGAGCTGCAGGCCCCACCACGGGTGCAACCTCCTCCTCAGTATCTTCAACAGCCTCTGATGTGGTGGCTTCTGCCTTGGCGTCCTCTGCTTCTGCCTCTGTATCTCCCTGCTCCTCTACGGCCTCTTCAACTGCAGCCGTTGCCTCCTTGTCAGCCTCTTCCTCTTCTACTGCAGCGTCTTCAGCGACCTGTTCCTCCTCCGGCGTCGACGGCTGCTCGATGTCGCCTTCTCCTGCCTCGATCTGCTCGTCTACTGCTCCGTCGTCGTCAGCAATGTGTGCGCTCACCTCGCCGCCATCTTCTGCATCTGGCGTTGTTTCCACCTCTTCATCGTTGTGTGCAGCGTCGCTGTCGCTCTTCTGCTCTTGCTCCTCCTGCTGTTGCGCATTATCTGCCGCAACTTCGACTGCGAGCGGCGCTTCCTGCTCCGCGTCTGTGACGGGCGTCTCTGTCCCTGGCGGCGGTGTGGCCTGCGTCTCGGCCTCTAGCGGCGCGTGCTGCTCCATGTATGTTAGTGCCGCTGTGGCTTCCTTCGAGCTGCCTGAAAAGCTCCCCCTGCTTCGGCTAAGTGCGAAAATGGATTGTCGCGGGGGAACTCCGAACAGAGAGTCGACTTCAACTTGCTCGACGTTGCAGTTCTAATTTTTCAGCTCTGAGCGCATATTTTTTTGAATTTGAAGTGTATCCTGCGGGTTACATGAAAGGGGGATATGTGCACACAACAGGAGTTGAAGCAACCTGATTACGTTTTTTTGAAAGGCAAGACCGCTCCTACCCCGTAACCTTCACAGCACCATGGCCAGCTTAGCTTTGCCTGATGGACACGTTAGACTTGCGGGGCCTCCACCATGCAGAAGCCGTCGCTGCACTCGCTGCTCTTCGACTGCAGCTCGAGCGCGAGGCCGCTGTCCACCACCTTTTCGGGTGAAACGGCGACGACATGGCGCCGGGTAACGCGCGTCTCGCGGACGAACTCGCACAGCGAAACCTGCGCCAGATCGTCGGCCGACAACTTTGTTTTCGGGCACTTGAGCACCATGATCTTCGTGTTCAGGCGGCGGTTGGCCTCAGCTGCACAGCGTCACACAACGATTAGTCTGCAGGCCCCATTCAACCAAAGCGAAGCGAAAAGTCAGCCAACGTACTTCGTGATCGCACGCCGTAGAACTGGCAGACGCTGTGGATGATCAACCGATGGAATGCCGAGTCCAGAAGCGGCAGAATCAACCGCACGTCTTTTTCGCTTGGGCGCATCAGCTCCAGCGGATGTTTCAGCATGCGGAACAGCGGAGTGGCGACTTCCAGCTCCGACGGAACCTCCCGCCACTGCAGTGGGGAGGCAAGAAGCGAGCTCTTAGCATAGATTCTAAAGTCACGGCGTCTACACTTTCACTCCATACCTGGATAAAGTGCAAGACGACGTATTCCACAGCCTCGATGAACGGCGCGAACGAGTTGAAAGACCGCAGCATCAGTGTCCGCGCCCGGCGGTCGACATGCGTAAACATTTGCTCGGCATCTGCACCAGCACCAGCAAGGACGCCATTCATTACCAATCCACGACCACCAACCGCACTTAGCATTATATGACTCACCATTCCATTCATCTTTGCGTCGACTGCGTGGTGCATGCGCGCGGTTGTTCTCCTGTGCGCCTGCACCCTTGCGGAATGCCGTCTGTAGATCTTCGTTCTGGGGCTCTGCCAGCTTCTGGAAGTTGGATCTATCCACACCAGGTTTTGTCAGCATCTCCACTACCCAACAACCAACAAACCCTTGCCCACCTCCATTCCACGTTGATGTCCATGTGCTCCATCAAGTCTTCCAGCCTCGTGGACGCCGCTCGGTTGCCAAAGTGGTGGTCTGCACAACAACATACCCACTCAATCAGCCCCCCTACACCTAAACCCTCCTCAAATATCACCTCTCCGCACCATTAAACCAGCGCTGCTGCTTGCGCTGGCCCACCGGCAGCTCGTTGGGCTTGGACAGGTATCCGGCCGAGCGAATAGGGTGGATATTGATCAACCGCTTGCTACGAGCAAGGGGCGAGTCGTTGCCGCGCTTCTGCGGCGTCCGCGCACGTCCAGAGCCGTTGCCGTTGCTGCCGGGGCGCACCTCCACGGCGCTCTTCTTGGCGTCGTCCGCCTCGGCGCGCAGCGGCGCGATGGGGCCCTCACCCCAGGCCATCTCCAGCTCCAGCTCGCTGCCGCATAGAGAGCTCACCTCCGAGTCGCTCAAGTCGGGCGCGTCCGTCGCGAGTTGAATTACCTGCGCCATGATGTACTACAGACTTTGGGGCGCTTCCTGGAATGAGAGCGTCTTCGGAAGAAGAAGCTGGTGTTCTGCACACGGAAAAGACCACCACTCACCAAATATAGGAGTACACAAAATGGTTTCAGTATGCATACCAAAGATTGCGCAGCCCTAAAATTCCCATACAGTTTCCAAGACGATTTGACGTCGGTCAAAAGCAAAAAGCCGACGTCGCTTGTATCGACGCCGTCATTGGTCTGTTCCTGCCTGAAGGAGCTATGGACCTCACGTCGGAGGACGACGACCTGCTGAGCTACTTCCTGGCGGCCGATGTCTCCTCGGAGCACCTGCCGCGTGCAGGTGCGGCGCCCACCATCGCGGCCGAGCAGTTCACGCTGGGGCAGACAGTGCCCCTGGCGCCCGAGCGGACGTTCGGCGGGGAGCTGGCGCCAGCCCCAACCTCCGTCAGTAGCGGTGCTCAGGCCTCCCCCTCCTTCCAGCAGACGCAGGGCAGCTTCACTGAGAGCTCCATGCTGCGGCCATCCGCCAATGACGACGACTCGTCGTCCAACGCCGGCGGTCTGGACACGGACGAGAAGCGGCAGCGCCGGCTGGCCAGGAATCGCGAGTCAGCGCGTCAGAGCCGCCGCCGCAAGAAGCAGTACCTGGAGCTGCTGGAGGAGAAAGTCTCCCAACTCACGGAGAGCATCGACACGACCCGTGCGAACCACTTGGAGCAGGCGGACGAGACGCTGAACCAAGTGCGGTCGGATATACTTAAGCGCCTCGCGGAGGACAGGAAGAGCGGCGGCTCGGATGAGGTACATTCGAGTGTTGTCGGTCTCTTAAGATTGAGTGGTGGTGGCTGATGATACTGTCGTCAAGTCGGTGCAGGAGAAGATTCGGCAGGGAATTATGCTGATCCAGGAGCGGTTTGGACCGAACAGTGTGGTAAGTGGAAGGCTGTGGGAGGCAGCATGCTGCAATGCGAGCGCGTGGTAGTAATACGTTATTTTTCCTTGATGTAGGAGCGGCTTGCTGTGAAGGACTACAACTTCCGCCAGCTCGACAACCTGCTGCTACCTCCGTACTGCCGGTTCCTGCTGTGGCTCAGCATCCAGGACGAGTCGTTCTTCGAGGAAGCGAACAGCGGTGTGAAGAACGCTGGGGATATCCCCGAAAAGAAGAAGACCCCCGTGATGGTGAAGAAGGACACGCTTTGGGCGACGCTGACCAACGACCTCGCCCTCACATACGAGCAGGACGAGAAGCTCAAGACCTTGTACAAGTGCGTGGATGCTCTGTTGAAGCCCATTAATATAGTAGAGGGGTGCCATGTACTGACACACTTCCTGTCTGATACTTTCAGGTCGGGTGATTCTAAGAGCAGCAAATCGGAGCGCCGACGGGTGGCAATGGCAGTGGTACGTAGACAAAGGAACGCCGAGGGCCTACCAACTTCGTTCTAACAGAACCGTATCGCAGACATATTTAAGCAAGCTGAAGAAGAGTCTCGAGCAGCGCTCGGAGGCAGTCCAGCGGCAAACGGAAATGCTGCATTCCATTCTGACGCCAGAGCAGTCGCTCACGTATCTGCGATGGGTGGACGCCAACCAAGAACGACTGCCGAACTTCGTGGACAAGACGCTGACGGTGCCTAACACAGGCGCTTCGGATGCGGTGCGCGCCATCCTGAAGAAGGACGACCGCGATCTGACGGTGGAGGATGTGACTGCGCTACTAGGAGAACTGTAGACTGCCGCAGAGCATATTCCCCACTTCCTGTTCCGTGCATCGCTGCCCGCAAGGTTTTTTGTAGACGACTGAGGTGGCCAGCTACTTGCATTTTGTCGATCCCTGACGTGTATGGCGCTTTTAACACTGAAGTCAATTGCCACTGCTTCGTACGTCGCTGTGTTATCGGCGGCAGTGTCCAAATTAACCGTAAGTTTCGGACAGAGGTGATGCAGTCAACCGTTCCTGCGTCGTCATTATCGATGACGGAAATGTGTGACGTCCGTGTCTCCTTGTGCCGTCTTACATGTAGCGCTGGGTGAAGTCGATGACCGCGCAGCTTACTCTCAAACTTCCTGTCTAAAGATCAGGTTCCACCCAGGCCTCGGAAAAAATGATTGCGAAATTGAAATTATTGAAATTGTCCTATTATAATATGAATTATTGGTCCTCCCGCAAAGCAATATAATAGTATATTGAAGAAATTATTGCAATACAATAGTGTCCAAGTGGACCTGACCCGGTTAAGCCAGCCCGGTTCACTATGCGGATCAATTTCAATGACTTGACGTACTCGGTGGCTGATGTGGCATCGCCACGCGCCGACTTTGAGCATCGGCATCGTGTCACTATCTAACTTCGACAATGGTGGCCAACCGAGATCTCTGCGCGTACTTTTTCGAGCCTCAAGTTCAAGCGCTTCACCGGTGTAAGCTCTGCGGCGCTGACCGGAAGCAGCTGTCCGGAACGGGCTACTCCAACCTGGTCTCGCACCTGGCAAGCCACCACGAAGACTTCCGTGGCCAGTACGACGAGCCTCCACGTCATCCACCGGGGTCGCATCGACCAAGACTCCTTCACTCATGCGAGACGGCTTTTCGGAAGCCGTGCCCGCGGGGCGCTTCTCTTCGTCCTCATCACCAGTGATGAGCTCGATCTGTCCAGACCCCAGGCCATCGCCGCTGCTCTCAGAGCCACTGGAAGGGTCACAGGGCCCCGGCACCTGCACTTCATGACGCTTGCGTCGACGGGCGGCGCGCAGGGACGCCAGACGAGCCTCGCTCTTCGGCTTGTGTGTCTTGCGCTTCGGCTTGGCCGTCTTGGGTTTCCTCGCGGCAGGCCGCGCCTGGCTTCTCGTTTGTCGAGTAGTTGGGGCAGGCGTCGCCTTCGGGGACGACGACGCTTCAGTGGGAGTTGCCGGCGCGGTATGCGCCTCGGTCGGAGGCGTGCCCGATGGGCGACTCGAGTCAGCGCGGGACTTCATGGGCCCGGAGGGCGACTAGCGGGAGAATTCGACAATGAGGCTGGCCTCGGTTGGGCACGTGGTGCCGTTCGTCTCACTGGATTCCCCGATCTTTCGGAAAAAGACGATGTCTTCCATTTGGGTATGGGAGGGTGTAACGGGGCATCCATCAGAGTGAAGGTCCACGGCTGCGTGGTGTGGCACACACAATACTCGGCTTAAGTACGATTCGAACTGAGGGGATGACTTGGCTTCAGAGCCAATCATTGGGAAATAGGTAACTTCGAAGGTGCATTAATTAGGCAGTTTATAGTAAGTATGAACTGATGAGCAGAATAATAGACATTCAGTTTAACTCTATCCCGGAAGTGTGCAAGTCGTTCGATACTCGGTATCACGGAACGACTGGAAGGCCAGGCCCTCCAACACTTACAACAAGGACGCCAGGCATCTGTTGTGGTTAGCGCGCTAACGCTTCCTCTAAGGCTAAGGTGCGTGTGACCCCCGTCACATCCTCGGTGGACACTGAACGATTGGCGGCGAGCCAAGGACAGCATTGTCAGCTTTGCTGGCAGCGAGAAGCGGATGTCCCGTGGTCCGGGGCGCCCTGAGATGGTGCCATTTGGCACCGAGCTTGTCACGTTCATGAAGGATACCCGGCGGGAGTCAGGGGTGCTCACCGCTAAGGTCATGGCAGGCTTCGTGCGTGACCAACACCCTGACTGGCTTTCAGAATACGTGAGTGACAAAAAGGACACTGTCAATGCCCATGACTCGCTGCTTCGATTCCATCGTCGCTTTGTCTATCGTCACGGGTTCGTGCAGCGCACACCACGACACCGAAAACGTTCTTGAGTCAGGCGCATCCACGAAAAGCGCTCCTGGAATTTTTCTTTGACCGTCGCTCAGCGTTGTGGTTGGTATATGTTGCTTTGCAATGGACATGTCAAACTTGCCCGTTATCGTCATTGCCGCAATGACGTCCATCCCGTGGACCAGGACATTTTGCAGTCACAGCGGAAAAGTGAGCGAATTTCTTTGATCTAAAGAGTTGACAACATACCTTCGTTAGATAAATGCACAGATAACTCGTGCAGTCGTACATGTTACCTTGTCCATTGTGATAAATGGCTTAACTTCAAAGTAGAAGTCCTCCATTCGTGTAGAGTGATCAAGGAACTCGACTTCGTGGAGACTTAGGCATCGAAGTGTAACGTGGCTTGATCACCTGCACGCTGAGATTGGGTCGTCTCGAGCCCAGTGCCGATAGGTCCCTAGTCCGTTGGATGTCTTGTCCCCCGCACCGGCGTGTACCCAGCTGGCACACAACCTATTTATTTCCTAAGCGTTCGTGACTCCATTCTCGTGACTCTCTATGAGCCACTTCCTAGCTACCTAACGGATTCTGTCGTTCGTCGAGCGTCGTGACCTCCGCAGCAAGTCGGTGCCGTGCTGGGGTCCTGTCGTTGTCAGGTGGCTTGCTCCCAAGCCGGCAGATTTGCGAGTGATCTCACTTTGCTCTGGGGCGGCACCGACCATGCCGCCTGCCCACCGGTCTCGAGTGCAATCTTTCTTCCCTGTTCGCCAATCTCCAGCGTCCGTCGAGCAACTCACCTACCAGTCAGCTGGCAGCGGCCCACGGTCTTCGTCGTCCATCGTGCTCATCCTCTGGTTCGTGACTGCTCCACGCTCGTCGCTCTCATTCGGCTGGCTCGAGGTTAGCGGCCCTGGTAGGTCCTCCTGCTCGGCACTGCACGAGGCAGCTGGTGCTCGTGAAGCCCATACGTCACACCCCTCCCCCAATTGTAGGGTCTTCCACGACCCTACCGCTCTGCCAGATCTCTTCGTACTCGCGCATCGATACTCAGCGTCGTCGATCACCTCCTGACCAAAGCTCGTACTCGAGTACGTATTGCCGTGCGCGGTTTTGTCTGCGTCGAAGTTCCACCAGTCGAGTGTTCGCACTGCCCGTGTCGTTCGCATATCCCACTGTCGATCTAGCTTATTTCGACGCTCGATTTCCCGCTGTTCGACTGCCAACAACCGTCGCTGCTTGTATAGGCGCGCTGTTCGCCTCGACATGCCAACCTGCTTCGTCTTGATCTTCATACGCCAGCTGTGATTCGATGTCTGTCGCTGCCTGCTGCAGCAATTGCGTCGGATCACCAGAAATGAAGCGTGAGCTATAATTGTCTAGGGCGCCCCACTTTTATCTTCACGCCTCAGTAGGAAGTTCTCGTAACCAGCGGGCTCCAAGATACGCATGGGGCCCATCCACTGGTGCACAAACTTAGTCGCTCGGGCCCCTCGCGGCGGGTTGTAGACCCACACCCTGTCGCCTACATTCAGTGTGCGTTTCTGCTTTACGCCGCGGTTGTAATACCGGGCCTGCCGTTCCTGCTCGATCGCCATCGCACGTGCTGCACACTCGTGACTCCTCCGCATAGCCAACAGGAGTCGTTCGTGATAGTCCTGTAGTTCGACAGCTTCCGTCCTTCCCGTGCGTCTCAGCAGCTCGTTAGGGGCTCGAAGCCTTCGCCCAATCATTAGTTCGTTCGGTGTGAGTAGTACAGTGGAGTGCTTGGCCGAATTGTAAGCGTACACGGCGAACTTGACCCACAAGTTCCAGTCATTCTGTGGCTCCTCCGACATGAACATTGCGACACAGTTTTTCCAGGAGCGGTGAAAACGCTCTACCAAACCAATCATCTGAGGCCGGTAGGGCACTGGATTGATCTGCCGCGCTTGCAGCGCTTCCACCAATTTCTCGATGACTTTGCCCGTCAACTCGGGCGCTCCGTCCGTCAGCAACTCCCTGAACGCACCGAACCTCAACACAACTTCTTCCAGCAGGAAGGTCGCTACGCTTTCGGCCGTATGTTCCAACACGCACCTCGCTACCGCATATCGAGTGATGATGCGATGACATATTGTTCCCGCCGTTCGCTATGGGGCCCGGGCTTCCGACTTGAGTGAGGAATGAGTTGTCGCGAACGAATCGAGAGGCCTCACAGGCATGCGCACGTCCGTCAAACGGAATCTCCTGTCTTTCATAGAGACGGAAGAAGCGATTCGCATGCGCGATCGCGACGCCATGGCTGACGCGCGAGACCGACAAAAGGAGAACAGCGATCGTCATGGGCGTACCAACACGCAGGTGCTCAAAATCGGTGATTTGGTGTTACTTAACGCGCAAACTTGCCTATGCACGCGATATCGGCTGGCGACAGCGCCAAGCTTCGACCACGCATGGCAAAGCCCGTCGTCTCCCTTTCCACCACCGGCTGCTTCCGCGCTCTGCGCTTCCTCTTCTTGGCAGGTGCCGGTGGTTGCTCAGGCGCTGCCTGAGCGGCAGCTGGTTGCTTGTCTGCCAGCTGCTCCTCATATCGTGCTACGTTCATGGCGTCTGCATGACGACTCCCACTGGACACCGGTACAGGTACCGGGTCTTGGACCAACACCACTTCGTGAAGCTCGATGGCCAGGCTCCCAGGCTCCGACTCGTCACTCTCCACGAAATACGTGTCCATGCTGTTTTTGATGCTCACCACTTGAGGCGTCTCTGGCAGCTTGTGACCTCCATCCAGGAAACCGTTCTCCAGCAGCTGCTTCACATAAGTGCAGTTCGCCGTGAACTTCTCGTGGAACGCACGTTGCCGCCTTGCGCGGTGGTGATCTGGCACGTCACTACGTTCATGAACTTGTACCCCTTTGTGTTCTCGCTGAACCCAAGCAACAGGCATGTTCTCGTCCTTGACTGCAGCTTCTCCTTCCTCTAGGTGGGATGCGCACGTGCGCGATGCACCCCCAAGTACGCAGACTTGAGATGGGTGGTGGCTTGCCGTGGAAGCGCTCGTACGGCGACACAAGGCCCAACGGCTGGGTCGGTAGCATGTTCAGGGTCTCCGAGATGCGCAGCAACGCTTCACCCCACATTCACTAGATGATTGTATAGGAACATAGTTAGCAACAGGAGGAGACGGGAGATTTTGCCGCGTACCTAAAAGGGATCTAAAAGAGACCTAAAAGACCTAAAAATAGTCCGAACGTGACCTAAAAA
>KV732869.1:3028-21441 GCA_000500225.2 Phytophthora pinifolia
ACCGTTATGCTTGTCGACTGGCACAGGAAGGGGCAAGCTCGCACCGACGCAGCACATGCAAATCCCAAGTTTGGTGCCACGGTAGTACGGCTACCGTATACATGTCTGTACATGTACTTATTAATACATGTAATTTACGATTTAGCGATCCAATCGACGAGGTACATGTACAGTGGTGCACCGCGTTTTCGGCAGGTCCGACCATATATACGCTACGAGGCAATTAACTTTGGTAGGGTTGTGGGCAATACTCACGCAAACATCTAACGTATAAGTTCGAACAGGTTATTAACCCATACCGGTGCCGAAAACGCGGTGCACCACTGTAGTTGTATTGTGCCTTTCAGCAGAATGGCCAAAAAGGCTAGGGCTAAAGACGTAGGACCCTAAAACGGAGGGCGTTTTGGCAGAAAGGCACAATACCTCGGAGGTGTACCACGCAGGAAGAGACGAAGACTCCGTACATTAGAGATTTACCGCGCGGAGATGTCAGCAATCAAAAATGCACAGACTATTAATAATGTGTGCAACAACGACCAGAACAGCAAGCGATCTGGCGCGGCACTGTGCTCTGCAACTTGGTGCGATCGGAAGCTCAGAAATGAGCCGCAGTCCGTGACGCGAGCTGTTGAGCAGCGTGATGCCATTCGACGGCGGACATCAAGTTTCGACAGTGACCATTCAATTCCTGCACTTCCTTCTTGCTTCTCCTCGACGGAACTGTACGGACATCCGGAACATATAGCCATCTCTAATAGCCGCTCTCATTACATATTTCGCCGGTTATCACCAAGGGCTCCTCAGCTCCAAGTCGCAGCAATGTGGTCGTGGTCCTCTCCAATCAAGTGTGCGACGCTCGCTTTCGCTTTCGTCGAGGTCGCGACACCGACGGCTTATGCGGGTCAGGTCCAGCAAGGCCAGGGAACCGTTCATGGCGATCTCCTCACCAGCTCCACGGAATGGCCGTCTTTGGAACTCCACTTCAAACTGAAGCGTGGATCAATGCAGGTGTTCGGTCAGCCGGAGTTCGATGTGTACGCCAACCCCGTCGTGTCGGACGATGGCCTCTACGTTACCTACAACGGATACGTGGACTTCACCGAAGGCTCCACGCTTACCCGGTACACGCTGGTTGACGGCGTCGCCTACTCGACAACCACATCAAATACTCAACAGGATCAAACGGCGCCATCTACGTCGCAATGCATGAGCGCAAAGGAGCTGCCGCCGATCAATGATTTGCTCCCAGCGCTCAACGAAGCCACCCCCGTATCGACGGCATCTCTGGACGGCAAGAAGATCAAGTGCAAGACTGGCAACCCCTTCAAAGTCACGTTTCACGGACTCAACCTGGCAGTCTGCGCTTCCGGTTCGGCCGGCGCTCACGCGTACGGCAGCGACATGGATATCGTGATCAAGTACTTGGACAAGCCTGTGGAGATCAAGGCAAACGCCAGCGCGGCAGGCGAGTGTGAGACTGTCGTCAACGCCACCGCTGTGACGTCGACCACCGCTGCGTTGCTCACTGGCGAGCCGATCCCTGAAAGTGAGTCGCGAAGCCTGGATTTTGGCTCTGTCTTCGAGGTGCCCTCGTCGTCGTGTTCGTGCAAGTCGACGCCGCGGCCGTGCGTCTTCATCCACGGTTTGGGCGTTGACTACGCGGAGCCGGAGCTGCAAGACTCGCTGTCTTCCTACTGGGGCAACTTGACGGACCATGCACCTTGCTGCACGGAGTTCAAGTACATGGTCTGGAACTCCGTTGAGACCGGTTGGAACAATAACACCCAGCAGCAGACCTTGTGCGACCTCGTGACCACCGCGACGGACTCGGGCTCGCCGACTGAAATCGCCGATACGATCGTCGTCACGCACTCCATGGGTGGTCTCTTGCTGGCAGGTGCTATCGCCTCGGGCAAGTGCACTCTCGAGGCCAGCAGTTCGTGGATCGCTACAAGCCCCCCGATGACTGGAAGCATGGGCTCAGACTACGCCCAGGATGCCTGCAACGGAGATCACACCATTCTGATGGAGACCGTCGGCAACGTTACGGGTGAATGCCCTGTTCTTGGCGCTGCCATGTCAGTGGCCTACGAAAACGGGGGGTTTAGCACGCCGGAGCTCAACGAAGAGTACAGGGCAGCGCAAGCAGTGTACGAGAAGCGCGTGCACGCAGTAATGTGCAGCAACTCGTTCGCGGGGCTGTTTTCGCGCTATCAGCCCATGTATTGGTTGCTGGGCGAGGAACTTCCGCACAAGTCGAGCGAGAACGACGGCATGGTGGAGTTCGCTAGCTGCGCCGGCGGCTTCCCCGTCGCTAAATTTGGCGATCTCTACACGGACCAGTTCTATGTGACGCGTCTCAACCACGCCGACACCACTTTCTACAACGGTGACGGTCTCTTCAGCTCCGCCAAGAAGCCCATCAAATGGTTCGAGTGCGTGCTGTAGATCCAGCAAACTAATAGAAACCCAATAGATACAAACCTACCCATTGTCTTTTTCGGAATCGGCAATCTACTTTTGGGGGTTTGCTGCAAGTGGTTTCGATCGTGCTTTATTTATGAAGGCAAAAAAACGGACTTCAAATTGGTCAAGTTCCTCCCTGCAGACGACTCCAGTATCGCAGGAGGCGGCGAAGCAATGGGGAGCATGAAGGGGCCGAGTAGCGACATGAGTGCAAGTAGCCGCGTTCTGCCGGAGGGCGAGACCGCGCTCAAAGCGGCCTTGGGTACGACCCAAGGGAATGCAGAGAAGTCAACATCGGAAGAGGAGGATGCACTCGTGACCAAAATTGTGTCGCCCTTCATTCCCCCGGACTTGGACTTGATACCAGCCGTCGTTACGACTCCAGACCGGAGCAAGGGCTTAGGCCCCGTCCTATCGGAATGTGGTGTGTCCTCGACTGAAGGGAAGGAGCGTGAACAGACCCGTCAGGCTAACGAGCAAGCCCTCGATACGATACGCTCGATTCAATTTAACGACGAGGGCGCAAAGCGACGGAGCTGGAAGTTAATTGGCACATTGGCGATGATGGCCAAGTCGATGAATGCACATACAATCGACATCTACCACGACCGGAAACTCAACACGAGCCGCTACATGATTCACCCGAATTCCAAGCTGCGCCGAGCGTGGGAAGTCACGACTGTGTGTCTAGTCATTTACGTGTGCGTGATGGTAAGTGCGTTTTGCTGGGGCAATCCTGATCTCGGTTGTTAAGCGATGAGCTCATTTTGGTCGTGACTTGCTTCAGATCCCGTTTATCGTTGGCTTTCAATTCGTGGATTGGGGCGGGCTCAGCGGTATGAACACCTTCATCGACGTCTACTTCGTTACAGGTAAGAATTGTTCAGCATTACCAACAAAAGTTGCCATAAAGACGCCTCTCACACCCGAACTTTGCTTCACAGATATGGTCATGACGTTGCGGACAGGCATCCTTGTGAACGGCGAAGTGGTCATGGATCCGAAGCGAGTTGCGCGCAAGTACTTCCACTCGTGGTTTATTGTGGACCTGATCTCGAATTTCCCTTTGATGCTCTTCATCCAATACTCCGGCAAGTCGCTGAAAATCGTCAAGCTTCAAAAGATCCCCAAGCTTCTCCGCATCGGTCGACTGCTCAAGTACCTCCGCGAATACGCCAAGTACTACAATCTCCTGGTCAGCTTCCTAGGCCTCGCAATGGGTCTGCATCTCTTTGCGTGCCTGTGGGCCAGCTTGTTTAACGAGTGCTATGATGGACACGGCCAACTTCTTTGCACGGAGGATGAGGTTCGTAAGATCCCCGCCCCAATGCAATCTTCTTGGATCTCACTCGTAAAAATGCCCAAAATTCTGTGAAATAGCTCGGACCAATGTACGTCCAGTCCGTCTACACCACCATGCTCATGTTTCTAGGGATTGGCGAAAGCACCGCGTATGGGAGCATTGCGAAGCTCACGAGCCCTGCGATCGAGGCCAGCATCGAGCTCTACTACATGAGCATTGCCATTTTCCTGCTGGGGACCGTCTTCTCGTCCTTCCTCTTCGGCAACGTTCTCGCTTTGCTCATGAGCTGGGACCAGCAAAAGGCGCAGTTCCGCAACCGAATGGACATGATCAAGGCGGAAATGAAGTACTACGAGCTGCCGGAAGAGATGCAGCATCGCGTCCGGAGAAACTACGATTACCTCTGGATCAACGTACGTGTTTTCCACTGGTTTCAAAGCCGTATTCCCCTTGTACTAACATGATGAATCCGTGCTTAATCTTCTTAGCAACGCGCATACTCAGACATGATGCTGCTCAACCAGCCAGGCATCTCCAAGCCGCTCAAAACGACCATCGCGCTACATCTGTACAAGGATCTCGTCAATACGGTCCCGTTCTTCGCAGGCTCCGACTCCCGCTTTCTGGGCAAAGTGTGTCTTGCCTTGGAGACGGCGGTATACTTGCCGGGTGATACCATTATCTACTGCGATGACATCGGCAAGGAAATGTTCATCGTCCGCAAAGGTTTAGTAGAGATCTTGGTCCCAGACAATGATAACCCAGAGAAGCGCATCTACCTTCGAGACGGCAACTTCTTCGGAGAGACGGCGCTAGTCATCGACGTGCGTCGTACCAATACTGTACGCGCTGTCAACATTTGCGACTTGAATGTACTCAGCAAAAATGCCTTCAACGAGATCGCCGCAGAGTATCCAGAATTCGGGGAGCGCATGAAGCGAACTGTCATCAAGCGGCAACTGGACAACATGAACATCCAGTCTCCTACTGAGAAGGCGAAAGTACACAACCAGCTCACTTTGGTCGTGGAAAAATCGCTTAAGCAGCGGCGGATGTCGGTGTCACTGCGCACCATCTACCGGGCCAAGAAGTTGGGAGATAAGCTCAAAGAGATCGCCGACCGAGCTTCCAAACCGGTTCGCAGGATATCACGTGTCGTTGCTCCTCGCCAAACTCGGATTCGTCCGTCGATACGTGAAGACATACAGCGGACGTCGATCCACACGATTCATGCGGATGACAGCACCAAGGACTTGGCTCAGTTTTCCGGGACTCTAAGTGACTCGAGCGGACGGAATCTGCTTCAAAAGCGCCATACAGTTCCTCGAAAGAGTTCGGCGTTATCGCGGCAATTAACCCCTCCTGGTGAGACAGACCCGAGCGGCAGCAGTCGACGAACGATTGATTCCGTCTCGAGAAAGCTCAGCCGCACGGAGCTGACGGTGGACTTGATCCCGTCCGCTTTGCTTGAAATCTCCACGATGGTGGAGCAGATCCGGCAGACGACCGAGCTGCTAAGTCTTCGATTGGGCGCGACCGAAGACTTGGACGACGAGGATGAAGACGACGACTTCGAAAACGACAATTACAGCGACGATTTATCTCGAAACCTTCGCGAGTCGCCCACCTTCCCACCTTTGATGGAGGAACCCGACGAGGAGATGGCTCGACGGGAAAGCAACAGCATCGTACGTCTTTCTCTCTCTCCTGTCCTCTTTAATGACCTCGTGACTGATGCTCATAATGGGTCATTTTGCTGTCCGCAGTTCGTGCCCACCGTCTCATCTACGGTACGAAAGTAGCACTACAGTGATCTCGAGCTTGTTGGAATCTCGTGCTCACGTTTTCCATTCGTTTTGTCCAATAGGCCAACGACAAGAGGGGGAGCGATCCATGAGGCTTAACAACGCCGACATCGAAGGAACCCCCGAAGAATGCGTGATCGTCCTTCAGCCCAGTCCAGTCTAACGTACGAAAAGTAATACTTCAGTATTCTACACGAAGCCATTCATGAGTCTATTTGCTGGGATCCTTTCCTTCCTCTGGTACTTCCGTCCGAGAGCTCTTGTAGTCGGAAATGACGGATGCCAGCAGCATTTCTACAGTCACCGCACCGGCCTTTTTGCCCTTCTTCTTGCCGTCACCGTGAGCGTTGAGCTTGTCCAGGATGTTGTGGTTGAGTTCGGTCTTGGCTTCGCCCAGCTTGTAGATGTCTTGGTCGACCGTGTCCTCCGACACGAGCTTGTAGATGGACACAGCCTTGGTCTGGCCGATACGATGACAGCGGTCGCATGCCTGCTCGTCGGCCGTGGGGTTGAAGTCCAGGTCGTGCAGGATGACGGTGTCTGCGGCAGTCAAGTTGATCCCGAGCCCTCCTGCACGCGTCGACAGCAAGAAGACGAAGATGTTCTTGTCTTCGTTGTACGTATCGATGAGTCCCTGTCGCTCCTGGACGTCCGTCGAGCCATCCAAGCGCAGGTAGCGGTACTCCATGTGCCTCATGAGCACTTCCATCAAGTCGAGAAGCCTGGTCCACTGCGAGAAGATGAGCACTCGGTGGCCTTCTCCGCGTAGCTTGGGCAGCAGTTCCCGCAAGAAATCAAACTTGGCAGAAGCCAGAATCGTCTCGACAGGCAGTTGCAGCTCGCGAAGCTCGTCGATGCCTTCGTACTGCACGCACAGATCGTGTAGTTCAAAGTCACTGTAGGACTCGAGCTCCTGACGCACTCGGCTGATGGTGCACTGGTTGCCGAAGGCCTCGGCGCGGTGCAAACACCTGCTCATCGTCTCCATCGCGTCGTCCGATACGTAATGCCTGCGAAGCAAGGCCGGGTGGTTGGCGGCCTTCCGCAACTGCGTGAAGATGGCCGTGGCGCTTGGTTCAGCACCAGGCGGTACAGCATAGCTGCCCAGCAAGTCGCGCAGTTTGCGGCTCGCTTTCTCGTCTTTGTCGCTGCCCTTGTTCTTCTTGAGCTGCTTTAACGCTTGCTTTCGAGCAGCTTGAGCTTCTTTGCGCTTGACGACAGACTCCAGCAGGTCTGTGTACGCCTTGCGCTGCGTCTCGCCCAGCTTGACGCGCTCCACGGAGACTGTCTTGGGGACGAGCTGACTCAACACGTACTTCTTCTCTCGCCGGAGGATGAACGGCGCCAAGATCTTCCGCACCTTGTCGCATTTCTTCTGCTCGTTGCCGTCAAAGAAGCTCAGCAGTTCATCCGAGCCGTGGTCGAACATCCGCGGCATGAGGAAGCTCAGCATCGTGAGCAACTCGTTCAGCTTGTTCTGGATGGGCGTGCCGCTCAACACCAGCCGCGTTCGTGCTCGCAACGCCGTGATGCGCTTGAACCGCGACGTATTCGAGTTCTTGATACTGTGGCCCTCGTCCAAGATCATGTAGCCGAACTGGAAGCTTCGTAGGAACGTACGCTCCTCCTGACAAGTGTCGCGCTCGAAGTACGCGTAGGTGGTGAGC
Source organism: Phytophthora pinifolia (assembly GCA_000500225.2). Classification (NCBI taxonomy): domain Eukaryota; phylum Oomycota; class Peronosporomycetes; order Peronosporales; family Peronosporaceae; genus Phytophthora; species Phytophthora pinifolia. The sequence goes on from KV732869.1 coordinate 10,270, forward strand.
ATGATGTCGAAGTCATCGCTTCCCAGCGTGTCCTCCATCTCGCGGCGGTGGTCTTTTGAGCCATGATACGTTACAATCCGCAGCTTGGGGGCGATCCACGCAAACTCGCGCTTCCAGTTGTTCAGGACGCTGGCAGGCACCACCACCAGATGCGGCCCCGCCGAGTTGTCGTTTGACTTCTCCAAGGACTTGAGCACCAGCAGGAAAGCGATCGTCTGAACGGTCTTGCCGAGTCCCATTTCATCGGCCAGGACGCCCGACACCTTGTTGTCGTGGAGCAGCAGCAGCCAGTTGACGCCAACCACCTGGTACGGCTTCAACTCGAGCGTCTCGCAGATATCCGGGATGTCCGCCTGGGTGACCACACGCCGGTCTCCTCCATTGATGGACGACAGCGACATGTGCATGGCTTCCTCGTCGTCCGTCGCATCGGCAGGCGACGTCGACGGGCTCGACGACGCGGATTTCGTCGAGTTACTCGACCAGTTACGCACTGATTCGCGCAGTTTCCTGGCGATACTCTCGCATTCTTCCAGTAGCTGGCCGACTTCGTCATGGGAGCGAGAGTAATGCTCGTCTTCGTCCGAGTCGTAGTCCACGCGGTCTTCGTACTCGAACCTCCTGGCCGCAGCAGCCTCGGTCTTCTTCTTGAGCTTAGCTTCATCCCTGCGACTGTACCAGCCGTCCCCGGCCGCGTTCTTCGTCTTCTCCGTCTTGTGCTTCTTGGCCGAGTCCCGCCCGAACGCGGTCATCCAGTCCTTGGCGGCGGACGTGCTGCTCTCCAGGTCCTTCTCGAACACGTCGTCGTCTCGAGGCGAGGCCACGTCGGAGTCCACCGTCAGGTCCTGCATCTTGACGTCGCCTTCGTCGTCCGACTCGACGATTGCCCTGGATCGTTTGCCTCGCTTTCTAGAGACTGGAGCGAGTTCCTCCTCTTCCTCTTCAACGTCTTCCGCCGTACTGGACGCCGTGGCGTCTTCAACTTCGAGGACTTTTTGCGCGCGTTTTTTAGGACTGGGACTATTTCGGCGTGCGAAAAAGGACGACACAAGTCGCGGGCCTAAAGATGCGGGTCTCGCCGGTCGACCTGGCCTGCTGGACCTGCTGCTCGACATGGTGATGCTCGGCACCCGCGTGGGCAGCACGTGTAGCGCTGGCTTGGGCGGCGCCGCGTCGGAATCCACCACCTCGTACTTGGTGAGCGTGCCATTGGCGTAGAAGGCGTCGCGCAGCCCCAGCAGCAGCACGTCGCCCTGGCGCAAAACGCTCTGCCTGGCCTGGCGCGTGGCCACGATGCTGGTCTTGCCGCAGCAGCGCAGCGCCACCTTGGGGCCGCTCAGGTACACGGCACCTTTGCCGCCGCACACGCGCTGCTCGGCGCCGTCGTCCGCCAGGCGGAACAGCTTGCCGCTCACGCTCTCCTTGACGCCCAGCACCATCGATAATGGCGGTTTTGCGGCATAGTGGTGTGGTGTGATTGGTTGAAATGACGAACGATATAGACGAGGATTGGCTGAAAGGGGGGAGATTGCTTGGCCTTGAAAGGATTAAACTAGATTGCTTCGCTTAATGTTAAAACTGGAAATACAGCACTGTATTAATACCACACTTCGAAGGAAATAATCTGTGTTCGCAGTACCGTCGTCCATGCATTAAATAATGATAGTTTGTGGGAGCGTCGCTGGTTGGCGCTGGGATTGTTGCACGTCCGGGCGAGTTTGCCCGGATGCCTGTACCACCCCCAGTTGGTGGTTGTTGGACGGTTCTCAGTTCGTTGACTCTTGTGCTTGAGCTCCGTTGGCGCCACTGCTGGCCGCCTTCGCAGTCCAGTTCCGTTGCTGGCTGCGACGGCTGCAATGCGTTGGAGGCTCCGCAGTCGAGCTTCTTACGCTGAGATGGGCTTGCAGGCCATCTCGGACGGACGCAGCATCTCGGACGCGCGCACGTACATGTTGTCGTTGTGCAAGCGGTCGCTGGGGCGCGGTGTGCAGGGAGGCATGTCATCCGAATCGGAAGGGGACGCGGGCGCCTCCGGCTCCGTGGCCACGCCATCCTTGCGCAGGAAGAGCAGCACGCGGCGGTTGCGCGCGTACTTGTGCGAGCGGCGGCGGTCCACGATCTCCGACATCCGCATGAGCTCCTCCTCTGTATCTTCGCCGTCGCTCATGTCTTCTGACAACGAGTCTTCGGTGCCCTCAGATCCATCGCGAGAGGTGATGTCGACCTCGACCTCCTGTTCAGGCTCTACTTCCTCCACTTTGACTTCGTACTCGGCGTCGTCCTCCATCACCGTTGTGAGCGAGCCACACTGGTTGACGGGTGCGCGCTCCGCCGGGTTGAGTTGGATCGGCAGGATCGGTTTGTGGAACGTATAGGCCCTGTGGGTCGGGTCTTGCACGATCGCACTGCCCAGGAAGCCGCGCAGGATGGACAAGCCGATGGGACTGATGTCGCGGCGCACGAGGTAGTTCTGGCTGATGAGCAGGCGGTGCAGGCCCATGAGGTACTCGAGGAAGGCGTCGCAGCGGTGCTCGACCACCTTGCCCATGTGGTGGCGGAACTTGTGCTTCTTGGGGAAGTAGAGCTCGTTCACGAGGCCGGCAATGCGTGGAAACTCGTCGCCGAAGAGCTTGAAGTGCTCGGTGATGAGGCCGCGCAGCATCATAAAGTCCGAGAAGCGGCGGTGCACCACCCAGCTGCGACCCGTGATGGCGTTCTGCACGTGCACAGCAAAGATGGTCGTCTTCTTGCCCAGCTTGTTGTCGGTGGACACCACGGGCTTGACGTGATACACGGAGATGGAGCCGACGTTGACCATGGAGCGCTCGATGGCGGTGCCGCCCATAGCCACATGCAGCGTCTCACCGCCGCGGTTGGTGGGGCGCACCACGAGCTGCGGCATGTGCTGCGTGACCTGTGCTGTCAGCTCCTCGGGAGTAGCACGGATGGGCCTCATACGCCGGTGCATCGACACTTTGTTGTTCGGCATTTAGTTGCTGTGGCTGATGTTCGTCGGGGAGCTACAACACGGGCTATCTGATGCTCGAGGTTTTCGCGAATGACACCTACCTTCCTGTGAGCGGAGCCCAACGGGCAGCGCAGCGCTGGCTTGTGCGTCGTGGCCGAGACTCGCCATTACTCACCGCCGCGCCTCTTCCCCCCCCTTCATTCCCTGAGAGGTCCGTGATTGGCCGAAACGTGGTGAGAAACTTTTTTCATTGGATAAAACCAGAGGTATTGTCACGTCGCGCGCTTTTCCACTTCAAAACTGCAACGTGGCGGCAAGTCCATTGCGGTGCAGAAAATCCCTGCAAAAGCTCCTCTCCGGCAAATTTTCAGTTGCTGGTACATGTAAATGTATACCGTTGTCACGACTGAAGACTCGCTCCTGTTCGCGGACACCTACACCGATGATTGCTTCTGCCGCCGCAGGCTGGTGAGTCAAGATTCAGCTGTGCGGAAGGCCTTGCTGGGTTGCTAGCAGCCGTAACAATCTCCATCCCGGGATCCTCGCGGCCAATGACTTCCTCTATTAATAGCGACCCCGCTCACACTGTTACCTGCTCTGTGACTCACAGAGTGCGGTCGGTTGCAGCAGCAAGCGGCATCGACTGCTGTTCGTAGCCGCAGCGGATGTTTTTATCGGAGAGGCGATCCACGTCACTGTGGCGGAGACCATGATAGACCCTGCATCCAAACTCAACATCCTTGACTTCCAAAACCAGCGTTACAATCGAGGGGGCTTCACCTCAACGTCTGAACCCGTTTCGCACGGGTTCACAGTTAAGCCACACCGAAAATCACAACCTTGCCACGCGCTCTGCATTGCACTTCCACCGCTCGGGAGAGCCGTGCTGGACGCCACCCGCGGTGCACCTGCACCTGGACGTATTCGCCCAACGTGATCGTGATCAGATTACTGCGCTATCGCCCAGAACCTCGAAATATACAAGTGTAACATACCTACATAAAAAGAACAATCTCATTTTCATTGTCTGGCTTACAATAGTCTGCGCGGCGGCCTACCATTGATCATTTTCTTTAAATCACAAGCCAATGCAACTGCGTGCAAGCTTCAGCGCTGGGCACAGGATGCTGTTGGGTGAGACCAAGGAGGGCCACAGGACAAGTTTTGTCCCCGAGCACTTTCGCCCGGAACAGCAGGTTTCCGGTATGATAAATCAAGACTTTTTTGGGGGGTGTAATGCGTGTCCGTTCCATTCATGTATTTCACTTCAATTCCATACTTAAGATAGCAAAACCTCCTCAACTCTATCTAAGCCTATGAAGACGAGGAAGCTGCAATGCTATTCACCAAGGCTTCCGGATAGAGAACACTTATCAAACAGACAAACGACCACCAATATCTTAATGCCACACAACCGTATACAAACCGCACCAATAGCACCACCCGCAGTGCAAAACCACCTAACAAAGCACATGAGCACCCAAACTTGGCTCGCCACCACAGCCAGTCATACTACTGGCACCCAAACGTAACCAAGTAACCCGCACCCACCACTCCACGACCCTACCTCAACGCCAAACATGGTTAAACGACTTATGTGGACCCCCCTTGCTATTGGGTTCTCTGCTCAGGATGCGGACACGTTGCTCGAGACGCTGAAGGCGTCCAAAACTACCATGAGTGATTGCACAGCTTGCAACGATTCAGCGCCACACAACATGCGCTACCGCCTCATCCACTGCAGCTGCAAGGCTTGTGCTCAGGAGGCACCCCACGGGAAGTGCCCGTGGCGGGGCAAGACCTTGCATTGTGAGAAGCTTCACACGGTTGACAGAAACGGGGAAGCATGTGACGGAAATTCGCGCGCCAACTCAGCCTCGCCTGTCGGCCGAGATGAAAGAACTTCGCAAGCACAATGACTGCCCAGGGGTTAACTCCTGTACGCATCCGTAACGGAATCATGCGTGGGTTTAACCTTGCACCTGAAGACTTACCAGCGCTGGCGAAGGTCCAGCGGTTTTGCCAGCATTACGCGAGCACGACGCTTGGCAGCAACGACTACCTTAAAGCGATGCGCAGGTGGATTCAAGACGCTGCCTTCAGCAGCGAGATGGACGAGCTCGAAAGATTTACGTTCACCCAGGACACGGACGCAGGTGGGCTTCCCATTGTCGGTAACGGATCGGATCAGAATCCCTTTGTTGTGGGCATCACTACCAAGCGCTTGCTAATGCAAGCCAGTCGCAACGCCGGATCGTTCATCCTGCACGTTGACGCCACCTTTAAGCTTAATCAGCTGGGCTACCCCGTGATTGTTGCTACTGCGCCCGAGCTTTCCACCTAGTGGCGCTTTTGTTTCATCGCAGTGCAAGGAGGTGCACTACATTGAGATGTTCACGGCCTTGCATCGCATCTACAGACGCGTAACCGGCAATAAATGATTGTGGACAAGGTGTTGGGCGACGCAGATGGCGCTCAGCTCCATGGTATTCGACAAGTAATGCTGAGGTGAAGTACATCCTGTGCTTTTAGCATGTGACTTCGAAAAGACACGCGCGATGCAGGATCCGCTGGCAAAGCTGGTGATGACCGGCGTCTACGGCATGCACTTTGCGTTGAGCGCGGAAAAGTTCGTCCTGACCAAAGTGCGCGTCATTGCGCGGTGGGCTGAGAACATTGAGCTGGCAACATTTTCGCGATACTTCCAATCTCAGTGGCCAATGGGTCGTTTCACGCATTGGCAGGTGTTCCGCACGGCACGGGGCTGGGCTACGACCAACAATCCTGTTGAGCAATATAACCGCACGTTGAAGCGTCAGTATACGCTCACAGCAGGCTCAAAATGGGCTCACTGATCGGGCAGTTTCTTACCTGCTGCACCTCTGAGTGGCAAAACGTTCGCCACGCAGCCCGTGATCCCTGCCTCCACCTTGCGGCGTTCCAATCATCTCTCCGCAGCAAACCTTCTGCATGAATACATTGAATACGTGCCAAACCGCGGGTCCATCGAATTCCTGCTGGACGACGACGACCTGACCATTCCACCCGAATCGATGCGCGTCATCTCAAAGCCGTGTCCTCGGGTGTTCGACCCTGAAGTTGGGCGAACCCACGAGACCCTCATGGTGACAACGCAACAGGGAGTTCACTTGTTCAGAATGGAGGTAGCCGGGATGCTGAGCTTCGAGTGGCTCGTTGACACAAACGCGCGAACGTGCGCCTGCCGCTTCTGCCAGAAGTACACCGCTTGTATTCACTTAGCATACGCGCTGTCTGTCCGCTCCTCGCTGCACAAAACAAAATGAAGCGCAAGTGCCAGAAAACGCCCGCCGCCCACGCGCACTACCACGTCCGCACCTGTCGCGCGCACCCGCTGCGTCGTCGGGGGGCCGCGTCCGAGGCGTCGCAGCCGAGCTGCAGTGGACTGCCGTCGCTTGCTGCTGCCCTGAGTGGGGTTGCAATATGGTATCGGAGAAAATTGCTTTTTAGGGGGTTGTTGGTTCATGAAAGAAGTTGCAACTTTAAAGTATTGCTAGTTCTGGGCACTGGTTGCCACTTAGGGGTACTCTTCGATGGTTGTCACAGCGCGGCACGTGCCTCTCTTTGTACTTGGTGCTGGTGTGCTTCGATGGGTATTTCTGGACCAACCTTTGGGTATTTTACGTATTTTGTCTATCAAACATCTATTCCCATCCGCAAATGCTTCTCAACCCCGCTACAGCAGATAGCCTCGCTAGTTTCTCGTCTACACATTTGCCACTTCAAAGTGGCCATAGTGAAAACCAAAACGGTTTTCGTCAAAATCTCAAACACTCAAATTTCACAAAACCTTTATTGTGATTTTTATCCAGAGCAAAATGGATTTTATCCAACTCAAATGGCTACTGTCCGTACTCCATCGGCTCGGAGCGTTTAGCAGCAGCAACAGCGTGCGCGCAGTGACGCGCCATCCTGTTAACAAGCCTCACAGTCAGGTAAGGAAGGCAACGCCCCGCTGCCTTCTCGAGCAGCTGCATGCGGAGCTCTTGCATTTGTCCACGAGGTGCACCCAACATCTCGTCATGGCTGAGAGCTAAAAGGCTCTTGATCTTGGCCTTCAACACACTAAAACAGCCTATACAAAGCATATCATCAAAACTAATACATACATAGTAGCAGTACACACTGGGTCAGCGCTTACCTTCAATGGGGTTGCACATTGGCGAGTACGGACCTAAGCGCAGTAGCATCAAGTCGCTGCGCTCGCGCACCAGGTCCAGTCCTACCCCTGCTTGAAAGCGTCAAACACGCGAGTGCACGCGGCCAGCGTGTGCTTTGGCTCGCTCGGCATCCTTGGCGCAAAGCGAGCTGAGGGGTGCTGTCTGCACAGCACTTCGTGGCTGAGCTCACCGCCATCCAAATTGCACTGGACAGCAGCCACTTTGACCTAAATTCGATTTCTGAAAATAAACTCTAATAGTAATATGTTACTTTTAGCGGCTTCACACCACTTTGCGTTGTAGTGCAGCCACTTTGAGGCGGCAAAGGTGTAGAAGCTGCTCAACTACGCCCCCTCCTCGGTATGGAACTGTCCGCCATTCTCTAAACTGCTAGCAGCCACCCAGGGACAACTCTGGTGACTCGTAGCGACGGTGCTCGCGAATTGTGCCCGAATCGGCCATCTTGATGCCGCAGAACTGACAGTCGAATGGCGGAGTAGCCTTTCGCCCGGAGCAGCAGGTTTTCGGTATCATAAAAATCAAGACTATTTTGGGGGGTGTCCGTCCCAGGAAGGCGTGTCCGTTGCAATTCTGTGGAGAGCAGCACTGAACAGGTGAACAGTATCGAAATTGCGCCCAAGCGCCGACCTGTGATTCCCCAGCGTGGCTACCTCTGTGTCTTAAGCCCGATATCACTGCAGCCCTTCTTGCGAAGGCTGTAACGAGAAAATATATATCTGTCTTCGAGCAAGTTGGCGGTGAAAGGGACGACATATTTCGTACGTCAAGAGAGCTTCTGGCGCGATTGAAGAGCCGAGACTGGCAGCGTGCTGTCATATTCGACACGGTGTCGGGGTACCACTTGGGTCCTTTAAACGTCAGGTAGCAGTGAAGACGATGGTTCACCACATCCCGTTGCGGATGAAATCTCCACGAAAAATGACACAGAATCCCACCGGGTCGATAACGCGAGCTTTTGTCTCATCCTTGGTCACCGTACAGCCATCGTATATGCGAAGCCTCGCACTCTCCTCCAGGGCGAGATTCATGCTGCTGCTTCTTCTTGGCTTCTTCGATTACTCCATCAGGGTGGCTTTCTTTTCCCGCACCTTCTGGAGTGGACCGCATGAAGGAAAACACCTTGGTGATTCACGATGGATCGAGGCATTCAGAATATGATAGATAGTGAAGCCGGTACATTCAGACAACAGGCGGCTCTGCCGCGATAAACACTAATACCCTCAGCTCACATTTTGAAGCCTAGAGTTCATACAAGGTATAAGTTCCTCTGGGGTCCTTAAATAGGTATATTTAAGGTACTCGTTCAAACTCTCGTATAGAGTTTGTGGTTATCAATATCACTAGAGACTCCTTGAGTCTGTGTCTTCCTGTGACGCTAAAGCTACTGCAGCCCCGCTGTACTCCAGGTGCACTGGGGCACGTCCAGGTGTCCGGGCAGTGGAAAATTCTACCAAAGAATTCTTTGAAGTGCTTGCCGGGTCCAAAAGGAACATAAATCCAACAGAGCGATGCGGGGGCCAACCTGCACGGAGCCTAGTAGATTGATGTTCTGGTGTCTTGGCAAAATGAAGAGTGAGTGACCTGGGGAGACCATGAGTCTGGTGCTAACCAGCTCGTGCTCTCCAAGGAAACTCAATGAGAGAGACACAACACAGACTGTCGTGGACAGAAGCCACCTGCCCGACAGTCTCCTGAGAATGTACATGTAACCGTACCAGAGGAAACACGCAGTTAGGCTTACTAGATTATTGTACGGCTCGGTGAGGAAACCTCGCTCACCGACATAACAGAATGGGGCACCCATCGTCCTCAGCTGGGAGCCGTAAGACACATTCGGGTGCTTCCACAACACATCACTCGGCGGCTGAGCCCGCCGCTAAACGCCAGATCCGGATGTCTGTCGACAAGCCGAGGTTCCACTGCGGTGAAACCAAGCTGAATGCCCGGAGTCCACTACACAATGCCAGTACGGCGGAAGCAATCATCGATAGTGTAGATCACGCCAAAACGCTTTGTTCCACTGTATCGCTTGCAGTTGGTCGACCTTGTACACGGTTTTCTCGATCTTGTCGTCGCGTATGATCTTGTCGTAGACCCAGCGCAGCTGCCTTCCGCGGTATGCTACTTGAACGCAGCGAATCCGGCATCCATGGGCTGTAAGAAAGCTGTGGTAGGAATTCTACTCCCCCTTGCTTTGGGAGGAGGCATTGCCAAGTATTAGCAATATACGACGCCCAAATCGTGATCTAGACTAATGAGCCATTCACGGATAATTACTTCCGTCATCTGAAGAAGTTCTTGTAATCCCAAGCGGCTATAGTAGCATCGAAAGTTTCTGCTTCTTCCGATCGCCTGTTTCTTGATCCGTGAATCGGCTGGATCGATCGTTTGCCTGATCCACAGCGCTACAACCGCGGAAAAGAAGGAGGAGGTTGCCCATCCTGGCGAGTTGGTCGTCAAGGTGGATGAAGCAAGAAATAGTATGCAGGGAAGGCCGCATACATGAAGGAGGAGGGAGGAATGCATATACGCGTTAGTGCAAGTTTAGATCTGGCCGAACTCAAGACCCCAGATCTCAAGATCCAGTGCCAGATCCGACAAGTCCGGATCCTGAGATCTGGAGCAGAGATCCGAGATTTGAAGATCTGGCCGTTCAATCGGCTCCCAAGTGGCATGCGAGGTCGGATACCCGCGCCACTTAGCCAGAAGTTGATACTTCTGTTGGTGCGTCCTTTCCCGGAGCACCCGCTCCACATGATAGTGGAGGTTCCCACCGCGGTCGAGCAGCGCCGGTGGTGGCCGCTCCCGGCCGCTCTCGCGAGCCACGTGGGGCTCCGGAGCTCTCAGCTCCCGTGCCTTTGGCACCGACACCGGACCTGGAATGGATCCGCGGGAAGCTTCGCTTCTTTGAGAAGCGTCTCTATGCTGTATAGATGGCCCTTGGTGTTGGGCGTGGTGGGGATGCCGCCGTTGCGGCTGACCAGCGCGGGGCCGTGCCACGTCTTCGGAGTGACCTTCAGGCACTCGGTCATGGTCTTGACCTGGTCCACGATCGTGTGGATCGTCGAGCGACGAACAGCGACGTCGCTGCGCTCCAGCGACAAGTCGCTTGGCTGAAAGACCTTGCTCGTCGTCAGCCTGCCCCTGTGGCTTACTCCGCGTGGGAGCAGCCGGCGTACTCTTACGCCCCGCAGCCGTACGCTGCTGCGCACCCTTCGCAGGGGCGTTGCTCCGAACGCCCTTTGGCCATGACTCGCCCTCGTTTCGAGGAGCTTCAGCCTGTTGGCGAGCACCCGCCTCTTCCCGAGGGGGCTCAGCCTGGAAGTCCTGGTACGGCTTCAGACGCCCCACGTAGAACGTCGGGTGCGTCGACATAGATTTCGATAAGTCGATGGTATAGGCATTGCCATGCCTTGCCAGGACCGCGAAGGGTCCAATGAAGCGATGCTTCAGCTTATTGCTATCCACCACACTGACAGCATTAAGCGGTAGGTTGCGTGTACTAAGTCACCCACAATAAACACATTTAAGTTTCCTCTTCCGTGTTGGTCAGAGTACTCCTTCTGTCTATCTTGGGCGGACGCCATCGCGTCCCGCACCCGGCTGATTATGTTCAGCCTGTTGTAGCCAAAGTCGGACAACTTCTTGCGCAATGCGGGTGGTCCCGTGCCAGAGACCAGGGAGAAAAGAGCTTTCCGAGCCTCTCCCCCACTCACGATGGAAGCCCCACTGGCTCCACGCAAAGTGAGCGGCACCAGCGGGTGCCTTAACCCATTAAGGTAAAACGGGTTGAGCCCTATTGACGCATGCACTGCGTTGTTGAGTGCAAACTCAACCATAGGGAGGATCAGAGACCAGTCGTGTGGTCTCTGAGCATGCGGTTAACGCGCTCGGTCTGACCATCAGTCTGTGGGTGGTCAGCGGTTGACATCGTCAACCTGGTTCCCAGCAAGGAGAACAGTGCCTTCCAGAAGGCAGCGGTAA
>KV732890.1:0-12448 GCA_000500225.2 Phytophthora pinifolia
TAGTGTCCCTATTAATACGCGGCGGTGCATGGAGTTCGCGGCCAGCTTCGGCCTGCACGCGGTCAGTTTCTCTCTTCCAGAGCACTGCAACCGAGCACGTCGCGCGCCAAGCCTGGAAATAGCTGCCTTCTTGACGCGGCCGGCGTCGCTGGCACCTGCATCGACAGGCATCCCGCTCCTTACGCGAGGTTAGTTAGCCCAGCAAACAGGACGCTGGATGTAACGCAAAGAAGCTGCTTTTATATTAGCGGAGTCTCTACGCGTCAAATCCTCTCCTTCCGCCCGGCACGACCCCATTCAAGGTCGCACAGCAGGTGGCTCGAGTCCTGGTAAGACTAGTAGGCGACTGCACTTAGTAGAAGAAGCCGACGATCTTGCCACCCGTGTGTTTGCGGCGGGCCTCGTGGTGGTCCATGATGCCGTACGTGGTGCTGACCACGATGTGGCCGAACTGGCGCGAGGGCAGCAGGTTGTTGATCCACTTCTCGTAGTCGGCCATCTTGACGTCGAAGCGGGGCGAGATGACGCCGCACTTGTTGATACGGCCCTTGAGTTCCACGACGATCTTGCCGGCGCGGTGGTCGTCCACGATCTCGAACTCGCCGATGTAGCCGTTCTTCTGCATCACCTGCAGGAACTTGACGATCACCTTGGAGCTGGGACGGATGAGCACCTGACGCTTTCCGCGCTTCTCGGCGTTGTAAATCGTCTTAAGGCAGTCAGCCAGCACGCTCATACGAACCATGGCTGTTGGGGGAAGCGAGCGATACAACACAGTTAATGCCTACATTCTACGCCAAGGACAACCGTCGTCTGTGCCGCCATCTCCACACTCAAGCGCCCCCTTTTCACGGGGGGCGAGCGACGGAAACGGCAGGCGACAGACAAGCGGAGCCTCCAAAGTCGCGCGCCAACTCGCCCGAAGGAGGGCTGGCGCGCGGCTTCTCTGATGGTCTTGAGCTGCACGTACTTGCTAGTGGGGAGTAGCTTCGAGAGAGATTTGCGAATGACCGGAGACGGGTGATGGCGCCGATACTGGGAGCTCCGAGCCAACCAAGTGATTAAGTTGCACGACCAGTCTGAGTTGCTGATGTGGCCTACATAAGTGGCGTATAAACGCGACGACTTGCAAGGACAAAGTTGCCTTTTTTGCAGGAAAATGGGTATTCTAGCATACATATCAACAGGAATGCATACTACCATCGTCTAGCTTACTCGTCTTGGGCCGTCGGGCCCTGATCGATGATGCGTAGACTACGGAGGAACTCGGGATACGACACGTACGTGCGCGTCTCCTCCGTCTCCTCGCCTGCATTCGACATGGTCCGGACGGCTTTGCGGTGCGAGAAGGCATCAGCGAGCTGTTCCAGCTGCTCCAGCTTGAGCGGCGCGCCGTGCTCCTCGTTGATGGCCTGCATGGTGGCCACGAACTGCTCCTTCGTGACGTACCCGTGCCGCTTGCGGTCCAATATCCGGAACAGGAACTTGATGTACAAGCGCTGCTCGTGCAGCGACTGTTTGACGCTGTCGACGAACGTGTCCGCCCACGCCTGGCCCTTCGACGGCTGGCCTTCCTGGACGCTGTCGTCGTCCCCAGACAGCGAGTCGCGAGCGTCCATTGCGGCCAGGTTGGTGCTCGAGGCGTCCAGACTCGCCAGCCACAGGCGTCGCTGGAAGGTGCTGTCGGGTGAGAATGTGTCCTCGAAGACGACCCAGTCCAAGCCGCGCGTCTCCCACTGATGCCGCTGGTTGATGCCATAGTAGCTGAGCAGGATCGAGTTATACAGCAGCTGCGCCTCGTCGGTGTCTAGTTCTGGTACCATGTCCAGCTCCTGTGTGCCCTGGAGAATGTCGTCCACGGTCAGCTTTCCTGTCTTGCTGTGGTCGAAGGCATCGAACGCTTCCTTCAGCGACGCGAACTTGGCTGATTTCTGCAGCAAGGTGGCGCAGCGATTCAGGAGTGAGATGGCCTTCGTGTCGTCCACTTCGAAGATTTCTTGCAGATAGTCCGTGCGGCTGAACTCGGCGAAGAAAGAGCAGAATTCCTCGTAGTTGACGACGCCATCGTGGTTCTGGTCGAGGTACTTCATGAGCTCGAAGATCTGCTGCTCCGAAAGCGTATCTCCCAGCTGCAGCTTGCCCTGGATGGTGTTTCGGAAAACCTCATACGTGACCAGTCCGTTTCGGCGGTAGCTGTCATTCGTCGGAGGCTTGTCGCCATTCGACGCCGGAGCCTGTCCAGTTCCGTCTTGTGTGGCAGCTCCAGCGGGGGCAGACTGGAACAGGTTGAAGGCAAAGTGGAGCTTGTCTTGCAGATTCATCTTTTCTGCGTCCGATGCGGACGGGTGCGGGAGCGCCTGGCAGAACCCCGTCCACACCTTGCGAATGAGATTCCGCCTCCACTCCACATTGCCACCATCCAGCTCGATTGTGTAGCGATTGAGGAATTTCTGGTAGTCGACGCCCCCCTGTGGCTCCTCCTCGGCCAGCTGGTGGAAATACGACAGGAAGCTCGCCTGGATGCCCAAGACCTTTTGCAACGTCGCCTTCCACTCAACTTTCGACACGCGCCCAGATCCCGTCGTGTCCAGCTCGTTGAAAGCAGCCAGCAACGCATTCTTCTTTTCGCAGATGATCTCCACCAGAGACACTAATGTTCGGCGCTCCAACCGCTGGGCTTTCTTGCGCCACTCGTTCTTCCCAGCAACCTTCAGCTTTTGGAGCGGCTGAGAGCAGAATTGCACCACATGCGGCTTGACTTCGTCGTCTTCTCCCAGCTCCAGCTGAACGTACGCACCCTTGTTAGTCTGAGAACCGCAGTAACTGGACGCTGAGAAAACCGTCAGAAGCAGGCCGTCATGGACGATGTCGAACCCCTCTTCTCGGCACTCGTGGGACCGAATAATAAGGCTGATCCCGTTCTGCGCGCAAAAAGCCTTGGTGATATCCGGACCGAACTCCACTCCAGCTCCTCGACTGGACGGTTTCCATCCAGCTTCTTCGCGGGGGTCGCTCCACAGCAGATGTGTGAATATCTCGTCAACACGGTTCGTGCCTTGCGTCGGAATCTCGCGCCTGTGATCGATTTGGAGAAGCTCCTCAATCGTAACGTTCTCGTGGTTGCTTAAACCGCCGTGCACAATGAAGACCCGTTTGTTAAGCAGCGCAAAGATCGGGAACAGACCAAAGACCGTCTCGAACATCTGGAAGAGCTTCATCGGCGAGTAACTGATCGACGTGCCGAGGCCACCCCCTCCAGCCACCTCGTCACTGTCGGTGCCATACTTGGTGTACACCTCGTCTTCAAAGCCGAACACCTCGTTGATCATCCGCTCTTCGTGGTTGCCACGGTTCAAGAAGACGAAGTCCGGGTACATGAGCTTAAATATGAGTAGCAGCAGGATGACTTCGATTCCGTGCGATCCGCGATCCACGAAGTCGCCGTTGAAGAGGTACCACGTCTTGCTGCTCGGAACGCCGTTCTTGTCCATTATCGTCAGCAAGTCCTCCAACTGCCCGTGGAGGTCGCCCACTACGACCAGCTGCACGCCAGGAGGGATCTCAATCTCATTCATTGGTGACTGGTGCATCTTCTGGAACAGTTTCTCGGCCTCGTCCAGGATCTGGCGAACGAAGACGCGGTGCAGCAAAATACCATTGCGAAACTGGTTGATGAGCTTCTTGACGGTGTCCAGTCGCAACGGGAAGCCCACGTGAACGCCGCGGTAGTGCTCCAGAGACTGCTTCACACGGTCCTTTTCCGACGTGTCGTCGTCACCGAACTGCATGGTGTCCAGCGACCCGAGCATCGGCACCATTGAATGAAGCTCGTTGATGCTCGTCGATTTGTTGAGGATCCTCACCATTTGCACTGTGCGCTGCTCTTGCACGGTTTCCAGCAAGTTCCACGTGTTGAAGTTGAGCTGCGTCCGGAAGACGGCGTACGACAAGTGCTGGCGTATCGCGTTCTTGATACGGTTGGCCGACAGCACCGCGTCGGAGTAGAGCTCCACGTGCTCCATCGGGAATCTCCGCAGCTGGTTGTTCTTCTTGACCAGCTCCACGTTCACGAACGCGCGCCCGTCCTCCGAATCGTCCGCGGCGTCGACCTGCACCACTCTACCGACCAAAATGCCGTACACTAGCACGCGCGTGCCCAGCTTGAGCGACGAGCGCTGGATCTTGATCGGCGAGCAGTCCCGACAGATGCGCACCTCGTCATAGTAGCCCTGCATGGGCAGGCGAGGCACGAAGACCGAGCATTCGTCGCACATGCACGTGCCGCACTTGCGGCAGTGGTGCGGGCGGATGAAGAAGCTGAACTCTTTCTGGCAGACCATGCAGCACTTGGAGTTCTGCACCCAGATGGGTCTCAACGCCAGGCGGAAGGCGCGCTCCCATTTGAGGTACACGGCGTCCTTGCCCGCGCGCAGCTTCCAGCACATGAGCTGGCCTGTGGGCGAGTAGCCTGTGAGCTGCATCTCCAGCTTCTTCCGGTTGAATACGAGCCCGCGCTTGAGCAGGTCGGCGTCGTACTCGTCCTCGCTCTTGGCCAGATCTTTGGCGTTCACGGACGCGTTGAGCATCATGACGCCGCGGAGGTGTTTGGACGTGAGGGTAAGGTGCACGCGTCTTGGGCCTTCGGGGCCTCCCCCGGGCGCCGCGGCCGGCATGGGCAGCTCGTAGTAGCAGAAGCGGCCGTTGCGGAACAGCAGGAAGTAGCGGAAGTGCGCGTAGTCGCCCAGCTTGATGAGCGCGCCCTCCATGAGCTTGTGGTCCTCGTAGTAGTTGTTCACAGGCTCCTCCTCGCCCGAGACCCAGTGGCCCAGCCACGCGCGCGACGTGAAGCCCTCCGCATCCATCGTGCAGGCGAGTGCGGGTTCCGACTAAACTTATCAAATGAGCCGTTGAAATTCCCCGCTGTGTTGTACATGAAAAGCATCAATTCTTGGGGAGGTAGATAGTATTATGCTGCTACTAGCAATTTGTACTACCCAACTATAATACCTAGTACCTAATCCTGATCCAATATTAATATGTAGGCTTACAAGTCTATGCTGAACTTCAGCCTGAAGCGAGTGGAATTTGGATATCGTCGCGCAGAACCGCTCAGGCGCCCGCGACTGACTTGGTAAGCGGGCATTTTCGCGGTACTATTAAACGAGACGTGGTGCATCTCTCTCGGATCGAGCATCGACGTGAACTCCTCGGTCACCTTGCCTGCGACGCCCAGCACTTTGATTTTTACTGAAGGACAATAGTAGTTGAGTGGTCTTACTTGAAATACTAGAGTATTAGTGTGGCCTAACAAACTGCTATAGTAGTACTGATGAAAATCGGCCTATCATATGTTACACATCATTGAACAGGCGCGTGGGCCTTCTTCTTGAAGATGCATACGGTCCGGGTGTCGCTGGCGGAGAGCATGAGGCCACTTCCCGGGCCGCTGGCGCCGCTACTAGAGCTGTTGCGTTGCCCACCGACGTCTGAGAACCCTGTGTTGTGGGTGTGCGCCACACCCAGCTCTTGTTCCAGTCCCTTCTTCAGCAAATGATCGGCGAGGCGGCAATAACTGTGAGCAGTGCCCACGGGCTGCCCAGTCGCACAAAGCTGCTTCCTGCAACTGGTTGCTGCCGAGGGATGCAGTACCGCAACCTGTGATCGACTCCAAAGGAGTGAAAGGTGAATCCGGTCCGTTCAAAAGGCGATTCGCTGAGAATGTCAAGGAGCAAAATGTGGTTGTTTCGCGCAAGAAGCATCGGTCTCATGGGAACCAGGCAAATAGACAGAAAGGGAAGAGCCGGCGACTGAAAGGGGAGCGAACAGAGTAGTACCATATTGTGCTTTGTGATGTCGAGGTGATGTGTTATCCTTAGGACTGCGTCTGTGCAAGGCAATGGAACACTGTCGCTTCGGGTGGATGAATCGTTGAAGTGGCTAACGAGGTGCGCGGTCACATGATTATGTTCAATGCTGTGAACTCGCTGCTGGTGGTCAAGTCAGATTTCAAGCAAAACGCTCCTCAAGGAAATTGCACCTTGACTCAAGGTCCTTAAGCTAGAAGAAGGCCCAGCACGGTCACGTCGAGCTCGAGCTGATGAATCGTGGAGAATTGCTTATTTGCCTACGATTGGCGATGATGCAGTGAGTATAGCTGGTGAAGTCTTGGTGGTCTCCAACTCGCCTATTTGTAGCGGAATCTCAGCACTGCGTTCCGGATCTCGGTCATGTCTTCGTTGGAGGGCTCTTTCTTGCCGCCAAAATCAAACGTGGGCTGCAAGGAGTGGTGTGCCGTCCACTCCTGTAACTTCGTCACGTACAGTGCTCGTTGCTCCTCTTTGAGGGGTAGCATGAATCTGTCGACCGCAAACAGTTTAGAGCTTCCACCACACAAACTATAGAATAGCTACCACATAGACTTACACAGAGGACTCAACATCGACAGCTGCGCCATCCTTTAACATGTTCGTGAATGTCGCTGTCGCATGCTGCTCCACATCGTCAGGGGGCTGCAGTGTATGGCACTGCTGCGACGATACGAAGACGTGGTCGAAGAGTTTGGAGTAGCGCTTCTTCGAAAACAAGTCCTCCACGTTTCCTGTCAGCGGGATGATCTGCAGGACGGACCGGATTGAGGTAAGTCAGTAGACGATGGTCGAATGTCTATAGGAATATGGTCTACCTTCACGCCATCTAAAGACTCTCTGATCGTTTTTGCGCGTCGCTGAGCCTCAATTTCTGCTTCTTGCTGCTTGGGGATCTCCCTAAAGTGAAGCATATGAAAGCTTTAGTGCTTCGCATAGCACTCTTGTGAGGAAGAGAGAAGTACACAGCACTTACTCTGCTGGCGCCTTCGGCTCGTTTGTTGTCTCATCGAGCTCCTCAAATCGCGGTGCTGGCTTGTCTTCTGCTGCTTGGTTGCTGTCGGTACAAGCGTTCGTCACCTCTGCGTCGCCAATCCCGCTGAAAATGTCGTGAGCCTGACAGCATTGTTGTTAGCGGGAAAAAGAGAGTGGGTCAAAGGCAGGAATCCTAACTCACCTTCTCCATCTGATACTTTTTGCCCGTCTCAATCTCGTACAAGTATGACAGCACATTGTACACCGCAACCTCCCCGGTGTTCTGCTCGCTCGCACGCAGCGAAGAATGTTAGGCAACCACATACGAGCATCTCGAAGCTGTACGTACGTGACGGTTCTGCTCGACGCCTGTGCCTTTGTTGTGAATCTCGAACAGCTGCTCCGCGAACCTGTTGGTCTTCTCACAGTGAACGCCGAACGAAATGTATGGGCTCACGATAATGTCTGTCCACAACCCTCTACATAGCACAGATCCATGGTGCTTCTTCTTCGCCTTTCGACATGGGAAGCAATGCGGTGGTCAGACAACGAAGGCTGCTGTGTGTACTGCGACGAATACCCTATCACCTACCTCCGTGTACGCTGCCATCGTGCGGTTCGGCACAGTGTAGGTTTGATCGCCGAACTCGAACGCCACACCAGAGTTTCTCCAGTTACGGTACTGGCGGATGTGAATCACACTGGCGTTCTCGATCGTCCTGAGCTTCATCTGTTGCACCACCGTATTAGCTTTTCATGGCACTAGAAAAGCTCTGACAAGAGGCTAAATGGCTTACGGTGTAGTCCCAGTCGATGAGGTTATCCCGGTAGTCGTAGCGAGTTTCGTAGTAGTGGCGAAGGCGATGATCTCGGAGACTGTCAACTGCAGGAAAGTCCATTGATTGGTGACGAGCATGGACATACCGACTTTAACTTCACAGCGCTTACCATCAAACTTGACTTTCTGGAACCAGCTTCGGAACGAGTCGATGAGGTCGTCGTGCGTGCGCATCTTCAGGTGCGAAATATCCACCAGGCCGGCAAGCCGTCCACGATCGTTGTAGATGAAGTCGATTAGCAGCTTTGCCTGCTCTTCGGTGTACGCACTCGTTCTCTCCTGCAAGACCACAGCATACTTGTGACTCGATCATTCTATAGCAAACAATCGTTACAGCTCTCTCACCTGCACTCGAGCATTTCCAAATATCTCCAGGAACGTGTTGCAGCGTTGACGTAGCGGTAGCTCCGTATCGAGCGCCACCTGGATCAGCAGCAAATCCCGTGCGAGTGTCTCGATGGCCTTTTCGAACAGGTAGAGGTGGACCGGGCGGTGCTGCAACGCTGGCTCCCATTGACGGCGGCGCGCGATCGTCGCCAGTACGTGGCGCACGTCACCAGGTCCCGCCAGCAGCACGTTGATCGGGTCCACCGACGCCTTCTCCTCGCTGTCTTCGGCTGGAGCTGCACAACTCTCGCTCTCGCTCCACTCCGGCAGGCCGCTACACACGTCGAAGGCGGGCGAGAAGCCCCACATGCTGACGGTGCCCATGCTCATCATGAGCGCGTTGTTGGTACGCGCCATGGTCTCCAGTGTTGCCGAATCCAATGGAGGGACGCGAATCGACCATCGAAAGATACTTTTGCGCACGAAAGGACGCGATCTTTTGTTCCCTGTTCAAACCGATTGGAAATGGTACGCTGTACCAACGCATGATCTTGCTTAGGACCATGGTGCTGCTGTTGCTCGCTCTTGCGGTGCTTCTGGGGTCGCTAGTGACGAGTGGGGACGCCCGGTCGGTTCCCGTGTACGACGCGAAGAGACTCTTGGTGGGCCTGACTCAGGAGGACCGCGCTCGTCTGCGCGCCTGCCCGTGCCCAAGCAGCAGTGACGATCTGTGTCTGCCCGTCGACTTTGGCGGCAAGAGGAACGAGCGCAAGGAGGTCTTCGCCTTCTCCGTGGCGACCGACGACCGATGGAGACATTACGACTGGGAAAAGGTAGATTCGCATCGCTGAACGGATTCGTTGCTACGGTACTGAGCTTGTCGGACTGCGTGCCAGCTCACGACGGTGGCCTGGAACGAAAACAAGGAGCTGCTCTGTCACGCCCACAGCAAGGGCGTGAAAGTGGTGGTAAAGCACAACTTCAACGACGTGGGCCAGCTGTGCAACGTCACAGCGCGTCAGGGGTGGATCAAGGTAGGATCGGCGGTGAATCACCATTAGTGATGGCGATGACATGCAGCAAGAACTAACATAGCAGGACTCTATTTATCCGTGCAGATGACGTACACGAAGATCATAGAGAACTACGCGGACGGCGTCAACATCGACACGGAGATGCCCATGCACGGAGCCGCCTCGCGGTGTCTCGGGTCGCTCGTGCATGAGCTGCGCCATGAGCTGGAGCAGCACGCACTCACGAAGAACGCGCAGGTTTGCTCGTTCTCCACGTTGTCGATCGTATCGCCGCGCTGGCTCCGCGTACTGAACAGTTGCCTGCGCCACGCTTGACTTGTAAATGAGCAGGTCACGTTCGACGTTCCGTGGGCCCCGCGCGGCGTGGACGGCCGCTACTACCCGTGGCGCGAGCTCGCGGCCGCCTCGGATTTTCTGTTCGTCATGTCGTACGACATGCGCAGCCAAGTGTACGACACCTGCATCGCCGGCGCCAACTCGCCCTTGGCGCTCGTCCACCAAGGACTGCAGGAGTTTCTGCTTGGGGTCGGCGTCGCGCCGGACAAGCTGGTGCTGGGGCTGCCGTGGTACGGCTACCGCTATCCGTGCGTAGAGGCGGCCATTGACGACGCCCCGTGGTGCCAGATGCGACCGGTGCCCTTCTTCGGTGCCCCTTGCAGTGACGCGGCCGGCGGACAGGTCGACTACGCAGAGATTCGCCGACTGGTGAGGCGCCTCGGACTTGTCGAGCAATGGGACCCCACGACGCAGACGCCATTCATGTGGCTCCCGTCCGACGACGGGTCGCAGTCGCAGCTCTGGTTCGACAACCCGCGCAGCCTGACAGCCAAGTACCAGCTTGTACGCACGCTCGGACTGCGCGGTGTGGGCATGTGGAACGCAGACACGCTCGACTACAAGAACGCGGATGCGGCGAACGACACGCGGCTTATGTGGAATGCGCTGGGGGCAGCGTTTCGAGCCAATATTCATTGAGTGTTGTTAGCACGAGGCCCGAGATAAGCAAGCTCAGCTCATCTTGCCATCGAAGTTGAAGTCGTTTTCCACGTTTCTATTGGTGTGCACCACAGCGAAAGCGGCCGTTTTGGCTTTGGAAGGAAGCACGCTCGGCGCTGACGCATATGCGCGCTGATATTCCCAGTATTGGTAACCGCGAGAAAGCGGCGGCATTGATTGGCATCGCTGGCCGAAGAGCACCAGGCGTTTCAGAACAAGATTCGTGCGAAACGGTTTTCACAACGACAAAGGTTGGTACATCCTCCGTGGAATAGCGTGTATCCAATTTTGCTGCTTGCAGCTTTGCTTGCGCAGAACTCCTATCCAAACGCTAGCTGGATCCTTCTAAGCCTGAGGATGGCACCCCATCGCATCTGCGCTAACAGAAGCTGTGTCATCATGCATTGAAGACGTCCATTTTTGCTCTTCATCCATTTTTTTTCTTGCGGAGGAGGATGATTTGTTTTAGTCCAGTAAGAAGTAATAATGTGCCACAGCGATCCATTTTTCGAGTCCAGCGGCAATTCAGCCAAGTTCGAAGGGCTATCTTGAGTTTGGGCGGAGAGTGCGCAGCGCAACAACACCATCACGAGAAGAAAATGCCACAGGGATACCATCATGCGCCAACTGTAGGAGCATCGGTACAATTACGAGTCCCATTTTAAGTGTACCAGCATGTGGTAAATTTTCTGCGATCCTGAAAGGGCACGGGGAGATGGGCGACGAAGGAAGATCCTCCGTTAGAAACTGCGCGTGCCGTTTCGGTCGCGAGCAGCTCCGTTTCTAAGCAGGTGCAAGCTGCTCTGGACTGCTTTCATTCCCAGATTTCGCGAGCCGAGTGCAAGTCAAGCTGCGCCTCCCCCACTGCCTTCGCTGTTCAAGATGGAGATGGAGCTGCCGGCCACGCCCACGCCCGCCGACTCGAGAGGCATGCACCTCAACTTCCAGTCGCCCACCGCCGACAAGGCGCAGCAGTCGCTACGCATGCAGGTGGCCGCCCACAACTTGAAGAAGCGCGCGGCCTGCGACTCGCCCGTGGCCTCGGACGGCTCGGCGTCGCCGCTGCCTGTGGCCACGTGCAACTTCGCGGCCCTGAGTCGCCACTTCCACCTGCCGCTCAAGGTGGCAGCCGAGAAGTTCGGCGTGCGCGCCACCGCCTTCAAGAAGCGCTGCCGCGCCATCGGTATTCGCCACTGGCCGTACCGTAAAGTGCGCAGCCTCAAGCGCTCGCTGCAGGAGCTGGAGCAGTGCCAGCAGCAGGCACAGGACGGCTCGGGCCCGCCGCTCTCGGACAAGCAGCTGCGCCAGTTTGCCGGCTACCAGAGCCAGCTCAAGCGCCTGCTCTCGCCCGAGACGTACGGCATCGACCCGTTCGGCCAGATGCTACCCGCCCACTTCTTCGAAGACGGAGGTAACACCCCCGACGACCACGACTCGGACGAGGACTCTGACGAGCAGAGCCCACGCCCCGGCCTCGAGCACTTCGCACACAGGAACAAGGCGCGCAAGCACCTCTTCACGGACTCGCCGTCCTCGGCCTCGGCCTCCTCGCCTCACCGTGACAACTTGTTCTTCGGCAACTCGATGGCCATTAACGCGGCCGCCGCCGAGTACATGCAGCAGTCCACTCGCGCCCAGTACGCCCAGTACGCTAGCCAGAACGGGATGATCGCCACCCAGTCCGGATTCGTCTTCGACACCTTGTACGACCCCTTCGGCGACCTCAGCACTTCCTCCATGGACGCTTACGGCGAGAACGACCACCCGTCGTGCGGCTATTCGCTCGACGCCGTCTCGTACGATTTCTTCCCATTGCAGCCGTCGCCGACCATGGCCATGCGAAAAGCCACCGCCCTGGCACAGCAGAGTGCGCCCGCCAACGCCGAGGAGCCGTCGGCCTCGACCGCCCCCAGTGGCCTCGAAGGTCTGGAGGACGACATCTTCCGCCACATCTCACCCGAGTACGGCTGCCTCGTGTAGACCAGACGTGGCAGCCTTTCTCGGCTGTAGATGTCTCGATAGGTCTCTTGGCAGTCTTCCTTCTTTTTGCTTGCACATTATTTCTTTCCATTGGAGCTTATTAAATTATTCAATAAGAAAACTTGTCAACCTTACGCCTACGAAGCTTGGTGATGTTGTCATCTGGACCATGTAGCAGCAGCTGCACCAACGTCAGAGCTCTTGACGTGAAGCAGGTATGACGATTGCTGAGAACAAACAAAGTTCTCGAGGACGCACCCATGCTCTTGGCGGTCATCTTGTTGTGGCGCTCGTATTACTTCACCACTTCATTCATGAAGTCGAGCAACCACAGCACCACGTTTTGTTGCAGCGATGGCAATGTCGTCAGGGCTCGCAGCACTTCCGAACAATGACACTCAGTTTCTGGCAAGCTCTCGCGCGTGCCTGGCAAG
>AWVW02041680.1:0-11816 GCA_000500225.2 Phytophthora pinifolia
GGCTGATCTTGACCTTGTTGTGTCAAAAACCTATCGCGCACCGTCTGTACAATTACCGGTCTCGGAGTTCTGCATCGAGCGGGCCAGGATGGCCACGGTTTTGGCCGTTTTGAAGTCCTCTGGGCTCTCTGGTTTCACGCCCGGCACGAGCAACTCGATGATTCGGTATCCTCGACACCGTCCGTGTGGGCCGCCAAGCACCTGATGGTCTGTGATGGTCTGAGATTGGAGATCTGCCCATCCTTGTGTGCATAAACTATTTTTTGATCAGGCCCCGCTTTGTATTTTGATAAGACCCCATCTGTATTTTGTTGGCGCACTTTTCTCGGTGAAGTCGCAGACGATCTAGTGGCTCCCAACTTGGCTGGTTGATGGCATCGGATGTGCTGGTGCTGGCTCCGCTCATGACCTTGGTGCATGCCAACGCTGACTGATCTCCGCAACAGATGTTCTAGTCTTACAGTCGTGGTCTTCTATTCTCAACGTCGCAACTTCTCGACACACTGCGTGCTGGGGGCAGAGATTCTGGAGCGGTAGACTTGTTTTTTGCCGTCACTGGCGCAACATTATGACTGTCGCACGAATGTTGACTGAGGTTACGATCACGTACCGTGGAAATAGACTGGACTGGGCTGAACAGAGCGGGACAGCGGGACAGCTCGATGATGCAACATTCTGGTTGTCGCTCGAATGTTATCTGAGGTTACGCGCACGCACTACCGGAGCGTTGAGGCCGTCCATTCCTCATTCTATTCGGTATTTCCCAGTATTAAACCTCATTCTTCGAATATCTGTATTCCCAGTATTGTGCCTTTCTGCCAAAACGCCCTCCGTTTTAGGGTCCTACGTAGGAGAAGCGGTCCTTCGGAAGCCTTCCCATCTGACCATGATACTACCATTAAAATTCACCCTAACCCATGAACTTTGACAATGAAACATCTACCATCGGATTTAKCGGGAGGAACTCCAAGTTGATGCAGTTATGGGAGATGCTGAAGATGCGCAATTCAATGCCCTTCGGTGTTTGCCTGTATTTGCTGAAAGCAAGTACTTGATGTGTTTCTTTCACGTTCTCTACAACGTTCACAAACGCACGAGGCATCTAGAATCAGTTGCTGCGGTTGCTGTTTTCTCAGGCATTATGGATATGCACTACACATCGAGTTATACGGAGTATTGTTCTGTACGAGACCGTGTAGTCGCCAAGTGGCGACAGGAACCAACGCTCAGAAGCTTTACCGACTATTTTGAAAAGGAATGGGTTCAAGGACGGTTTTGGCGATGGCAGGTGTATCACACTCCTTCAAGTTATGCAACAACCAACAACCCGTGTGAAGTGTTCAACGCCAGCGTTAAGGCACGTTCAGCGGAAGGCGTCAGAAATATGTGCTCTTCTAAGAAGTATGATTACACTAGTATAGGATGTTGGGTGTGACGTTTCCAATCCATCATCATCCATTGCCCCTCCAAATGTTGAGATCAAGAAGACGTCGAAGTGGATGCTACAGACGAGAGCAGTTATTGTAGCCACAACCTCTGTGGAGGAGTGCTGCATATTCTGGAAGTCCATATCGATGTCGACGTTTTGGAAACAATGAGACGGTTAACCAGCTCAGTCATTTCTACCGATGGAGACGAATCGTCTGTCACCGCCTTTGTTCTCCGGAAACCGGAGAAAGCAAAGGCCGCTCGACTGTACCGCGACAATGTAAAATGGTCGACGCGACGAGCGCATCGGGTGGGGATGCCTCTAGACGGCTGGCTGGTCAACGTTGACGAGAACACGTGTGGTTGCTCAGCGCATCTAAAATTTGGTGTTTGTGCCCATGTCGTAGCGGCTAGATCTGTTTTGGGTTTGCAAGATGGATTTGGACTCGGGGATAAACTGACGTGTCGGCGAGCAAGAAAGAACAGCGCACCCAGCGCTCCAACCTGGCCTCAATCGCATCGGTACTACATCAAGAATCGCTACCTACCGCTACGGACACAGCAATACCTGGACATTTACGTGACGTTTTGACTAGTGATGCAATTCCCGCAGTTCAACAAGAAACCGCGACGGATTATCCAGATTTTGCTTCCACGGACATTTGGGAGCAACTCTTCGACACTACAGGTCGGGTGAGTTACAGTAGCGCGGATGAGTTGGCGTACTCCATTGCACCATCCTGGGATGGCGATGACACCTCAAGAGCACTGGAAAACCTCCCCCCGTCCACCGAATTCGACGGGTCTCTCTTGCGATTGGTGGCCCCTATTTCGTCTGTAGCAGTGATGTTAGAAGTGGATCAAGTTCCGGGGGCAACTAGTAGTGATGTTACTGAGCCGACGCTAACGCTCACTCAGGACGAGAGGTGTCTTCGGGAGGGGTCTCAACTTGGTCTAGATGGCTCGAGCGGACAGCATATTCGGACAACGCATGAGACTCGGAATGTCGGGTCCTGATGTCGTGCTTACAAGTTTTGAGCATACAACGCAACAAGATGTCAGGCAGATGTCAAACGGTGATATACGGCAGACCTCTTGGAGTCCGCGTGTACTCTTCGGACCTTCATCTTGTCGAACCGGACGACCTCCACTCGTGACATGTGCTCTTCAAATGGAAGATCTTCTTAATTGAGCAGAATACCGGAGCATTTGAACCCATGCGAAATGGTTGGGTAGTGTTTCAAGCACTGTGATGTCTGCCTCGTCATTAATGCTAATTTCAACGGCTTCAACAACTTGTCGGTATTCATAAGTGCTCAAGTTGATGAGCAAATAGTCGAATGGATTTCATTTGGCTCAACCAGATCTATTCCAACATTGTCGTCAAACCAATGTGCATCGTGTGCTTATAGCGTTGGCGTTCGTTCACCTGGTCGAGTTAATGTGCACCTGGTCGAGTTAATGTGCACCTGGTCGAGTTAATGTGCACCTGGTCGAGTTAATGTGAACCGCCGATGCATTTTAACTCGACTACACATCCTGTGATCCAATTTTGCTGGCGCCCCATCTGTTTTTTATGGAGCCCCAAGGTATTTTGCTCACGCCCAAAACGCCCTGTCGTATTTTGCTCGAGCTTTTTTAGTTAGGTGAAATCGAAGCGATTGGTTACCATTACTTCGTGGAGAATGGACTCGCTGATCAAGTATGTGGGGTGTTTGTGAAGGTCCACCTTGAAACCTTTTACCCAGACCGTTGACCCGGTCTCACTCGGGCTTCGCCTCCTGCACGTTGGAGAGCTCGAGTTTGGCTTTCTGAACGGGCGAGTGCTCGAGCAAGTAGGCAGCATCTTCCTTGTTCTCGGGGGTCATGAGCGACACGACCACAGTGACGACCGGCGGGATGATGAGCGTGACGATGAAGGTGATCATGCTGTTCTGCGAGTAGAGACCTTCCGGCAGGATGAACCAGTTGAAGCCGCCCACGAACTTGCCCTGAGCAATGACGCCGTAGACGAAGACGGTGAGGAAGCCCGCAGCGTTGCCAGCCAGCGCACCCGCACGAGTCGCACGCTTCCACACGCCAAGCAGCATGGGGCCCACAGCAATCGTGCACAGAAGATCAGCGATGAGGTACAGCGTCATGATGTCGAACTGCTTGTACCCGATCGCAATGGCCGGTGCATTGAGCAGCACTGGAGTGATCAATGAACACAGTTACGGTTAGTCTGGCCCAACACCAAGTCGAGGACGAGGAAGCAAGGACGTACCAACGATGACACGCGCTTGAAGCAGCGTCAGTTGGGGGAAGCAGCTCGTGAGCTCAGCGGCGATCCCGATCTGAAGCGAGTCGGACACTCCGCTCGACAGCATGGCAATGACGATAATGATGAGCACTTGCCAGCCACGCCCCATGTCAATCAGGATCGCGAAGAACAGGTCTCCGGTCGGGTAGGCCAGGTACGAGACCAAGCCGGCCATCGCTAGCCCAACAGTGAACACCGACAGGATAACAGCCGCGCCGAAGGAAGCCTTGTAGAGCGTACGGTCATCCACAGCGGCGTACACACGCTGCCAGAAGCCCGTAAAGAAGAGGTTGGAGGCTGTCACGGCAATGACCAGCGTCACCAGCGTCTCGAAACCCTCCGTCGTAAAGGCAGCCACGTTGGTGCGGGACCACTCGCCTTCCGGGATGGAGACGTGGAAGAACATAACGATGCACACCAAAGCCAGCAATGCCACCACGCCGATGCCCTGCCAGACATCCGTCGCCAAGCTGGCGCGAAGTCCACCCACAGTGAGATAGAGGTTCGTGAGGAAGGCCACCATCAGGATCGTCACGAGCGGGTGCGCGTCAGGAAACATCATGGTCGTGAGCTGCGCCACGCACGTGTACTCGGACGCCAGGCAGATGAACTGGTAGCCCATGGCGATCAAGCCGACGTACAGCCGCATGACGTAGCCAAAGCGCTGCGAGACCACGTCCGTCATGGTGACGTTGTCGCCCACCAGCGAGCGGATGTAAGGGCCCACACATGCCAGCACGAGCATGCCCGTGATACTCGAGAGCGTGTAGCCAATGATGCCCCACGACCCAGCGCTCACGCCGATTTCCGGGAACGTGAAGAGTGCACCCGAGCCGATTCCAGCCGAGAAGAAGCACCACGCCAAGCGCAGCGGGCTCGTCGAGTTCTTGGCACTGCATTAGACCAAAATTCAGTGTCAGATGGGCTTTTTTCAGACTTTGGGTGATCGAAGTCGTACCTGACGAAGTTCTTGACCGAGCTGACGTCCATGTGACGACTCACGGTGATGGCGTAGGCGGCCACCGCGACGAGCGTAGCGGCCATGACGCCGTAGGTAACTCCATTTGCCAGCATCTTGACGACTTGGACCGAAACATGCAAAACTTGTCAGAAAACATAGTTTTAAAAAGCTTCAAGATCACTTACACGGTGTTTTTCCTAGAGAAGATGGGGCCGACAGGACGAGGAAGAAGGCACATGCATCGTCAAAAACAACAAGCCGCAGCAGTCCCTCCGCCGGTGCGAACCGGATCAGGTTCTAAGGGTCTAATCTCAGCCGGTCAGCGCATGGAACTCGTCCATGGCTGGCGTCGGCACCCCTCGCTGATTAAGTGTCAGTGGATTCAGCCCCACAGGAAGAGGAAGAGCAGGAGAAAAAGACTAGAGAAATGAACGGTGGTATGTACCAGAACCGAGGAGAAGCCTTGGGTGCTTGGAAGCGAGTTCGCAAATGGCTGCTGGAGTCCAGCCACAAGGAACGATCAGTTTATAATCGGGGTGATTGGAAAATATCGTAAATTACTCTGCGTGTACTGTACTTGCCCGTATTTAGGAGGCCAGGTCGAGTGATCTTTTTCATGAACTTAGAATCAACTTGTGGGGGTTATCGCAGACTTCTTTGTTTCTCTCCTCGTCTTTGGCTTCTACACCCACGAAAGCACTCACCTTCTCGTTGTATTTACTTTTGTTCTCCTGCTTGCTTAGACTACAGCTTACTAACTACTTGTGTGTTTTTCTTGCCTGCTTCAACGTTGGCTCACAAATCGTGTACAACATGGATAACCGCGCCCACCTCCATCAGACCCACGACGAAGACGAAGACCAAGACGCGATGCATAGATTTGCTTGGACTTGGATCCCGGCACTGCTATGACCGCACGGCTTGGACTCTGTGCGTGTGGCTCGAATGACTCGTGTGGCCCGAGCTGCTGAGCAGACAGCTCAGCGCCGAAGGTGTAAACTTGGACGCGCGGTAGTACTTGAGCGCGTAGTACGAGTCCTCGAACAGTGCCACGACCTTCGAGAACGCGAAGCTGCTGGCGCTCACGTTGCGGTCTGGGTGGATCGGGTCCTCAATCACTAGCGCCGGCTTGCCGATGTGCGAGCGGTGGTTCTCCGCGAGTCTGTAGATGTAGCCGCCGTCGCGCACCGAGAGGCCGTTCTTACGGTAGTCGAAAATGATCCCGAAGAACTCGAGGATCATCAGCGTGTGCTCACCTAGCGACACAGGGAGCTGCTTGGGCTGCGTCTTGGCCGAGTCGTCGTCACTGTCCGTCGAGGACGAGTGGCTGCACGATGAGCTCGAGTCCTCCGTGTCCGCGTTGCTGCTGGACACGCTGACGGCGTCCAGGTGATGGGAATCCCGTGTCTGTTTTTTCAGGGGGACAACGTTTGTGCGCTTTACTGCCGAAGAGAACGACGAACCTGCTGGTGAAGACACCGCGGCGGCGTAGCTGGAAGGAGGAAGGACGGGCTTCTTCACCTTGGCAATACCGGCTGCGATCGCGGCGTAGCTGAATCGTGGCTCGGTAGACGTATCTCGAGACGATTCATCCACGGCAGCCTGCTGTTTCCCCACGATAGCGGCGTATGACGACGCAGAAGTTGGTGATGGCAAGGATGCCGCCTTCTTGAGCGGGCTTTTAGCCTTCGATGGCGCATTCGACTCGCTGCTAGCTTTACTGGCGTCGGTACCGTCCTGTATCCGTCCTGCCTTCTGGGCCTGCTTCTCGGCTGCAACACTCGACGGCGCAGGAGGCAACGACCCTGACGCGTAGATGGAGGCCGCTTCGAAGCACGAGTCGCCGTTCCTCCAGAGCTGCGAGAAGTGGATGAGCATCAGCACGACCGAGTACGAGCTCAGGCCGCCCGTGTACGCGTCGTTCAAGTCACGCTCGCGTAGAAGCTGCTTGAAGACGATCGCCAACGGGTAAAGCTCGGGCATGCTGTCTGCGTAGCGCTTGATGAGGTCGCGTGCGAGCAGCCCGCTGTGCGTGGCCGCCGACTCGAACGTGACATCAATGGGCACCGACGTCTCGGCACTCACCAGCTTGAGCACGGGCACCTTGGCCGTGTCCAGCACCAGCAGCGACTCGACCCACTCCTTCTTCTCCAGCACTTGCGCCAGTTGCCTGAGATGTTTGGCCGTCAGCTGCGAGTCGTTCACCTCCACGACGTCCAGGATGACGAGGTCCACGTCACTGCTGGGCAGCCAGATGCCGGTCGAGTACGAGCCGAATGTCTCCACCTTGGACTTTGGCCAGAGTGACAGCACACTGGCCTTCACATTGGCGATCATCTGCTCAATATGCACCGCCATCTTGTCCACCGTGGCCTTGGTGTACTCGGTATACTCGAGAATCTCCTCATGCAGCGCGTCCGTCACGACGCGACGGGCGTCCAGCTTCGCCACCTGCTTCTCCTCCTTCTTCTTGGCCCCCCAACTGGGAAAGTTGTTGGACACACAGAACGAAGGCGAACACGTGGACAAAGAGCCTGTAGGCCCCGCGGGGGCCAGCACCAGCTTGTGGTTGCGGCTCTTGACGCTGTCCTGACGCAGCAGGTCTGCAGCCTGTTGCAACGGCGTCTGCTTGGCCTTGTTCTCCTTCTTCTTGTTGTCCTTCTTCTTGGCTGCCTTGGACGGTAGTGGAGCAGTTGCAGGTGCCTTGGGGCCCGGAGTGGGTGCCTTGTACACCTCCGGCTGATGCTGATGCTGGAAAGCTGCGGCCTTGTTGTGCCGCTTCTTCTTGGTTTTCTCCTCGTCACTGCGTGTTGCTGCCCCGCCGCTGAGCTGGCGCCGGTGGTCCACCACGAAGGCGGCGTCACGGAGCTTCATAGGGCTTTGGACGTGTATTTCTCTCACGGATGGAGGGGGAGGCGTCAGGTCTGTCTGTTGCTATAGCGTTGTGATGAATGACATGAGCAGACCCAAGCACTGGATGAGCGCTGGCGGCAGTGTGAATGTAGTGTGGCGCACATACTTTCTTAAGTGCGTGCTGGCGCATCCCTTGTCAAAAGTGATTATTATCGTTTTCATCGCTTTCTCTGCCGCCACGTTGGAGATCTTTCATGAAATGAACCGGCGTTGGAACGACTGGAGCTCCCCGGCTTCAACATGGTATATTGCCGCACCGGCAATCATGCTGCCGCACCAGCAATAATGGCCAGATCCCAGCCATGGACACTTGCGCTGAAAAGCACCTTAAACGAGTCTGCAGTAAGACCATGCTAGCGTCTGAGTCATGCCCGTGAAATCAGTTTAGAACCCCCAATTTTTGGTCGCAATCTTTTCCATCGACCTTCGTTTTTGGCTTGGGCGTTACCCTCGCATCCCAGAGCCTTGGCTTACATCGGCAAAACCCACGCGGGGGCCACACGAGCCACTTTGCCATCCGGTAATAACCAGCCGCCTGAAGGACTTCAGGCTAAGCCCTTCCCCCGCAGCCTCGAGTTGACAATTACACCAGGCGGGCGCATGGCGGACGAGACAGACTGGCTGCCGGACTTAGCGGCGCTGGCCACGCTCAGCGTGGCCGTGCACTACGTGCTAGGGCTGTACGGGCTGCTAGGGGCGCTACTGCTGTTCGTGCTACTGGAGCACGGCTCCGGACTCAATGAGCAGCTTCAGCAGAAGCTCCAGAAGGCGGTGGACGACAGGCGGATGCCGTCCGCTCCGGAAGCGGACGATGCATCCACCGAAGGGGACGACGAACAACTGCTCCCCGGCGCCGCGGACGACGACGCAGAGGAACCAGAAGACCAAGAGCAGGACGAGGAGCAGGAGGAGCAGGACGAGCGCCAGCGCCGCGAGCGCGTAGCTCGCCAACGCATGGCCAGCCTCGTCGTGAGCGACGTGGGCAGCAGCGAGCAGCGCGAGGACATGACTATGAACTCGCACACGCCCATCGCGTTCGAGACGGAGCTGTTCGCAGGCCACGCGCTGTTCCTGGTGCGCACGCAGCCCCAAGACCCGCACTACGCGGCGCTGTTCGCCGGCAAGCGCCGCATGTTCTGGATCCAGGTCCAGGGCCGTTTCAAGACGGCGCCGCGCGGCCCCGTCTATCTCGGCGGCGAGCTGCCGGCACGCATTGCGCCGGGCGTGTTCACGCGCAGCGTGGCGCTCGTGATCATGGGGCTCATCCGCCGACTCGTGGGGCGCGTGAGCTTCAGCTTCGGCGGCGCCGACGAGCTGCCGGCCGTGGCCTTCCCGCTGTTTCAATCCGTGGACCAATTCGTGGAGACGCCGGTGGGGGATCTGCCGCCCGTACTGGGCACGGGAGACTTCGGCGAGAGCGAGGAGCAGCGCCGCAGCAGGAGACACACGCCGCTGGGCGCCGAAACGTACGCAGTCGGGCCGATCTACACGTTCGACTTCCACACAATGTACGTGGATCTCACGCGGTGGGAGACGGCCAACCTGCCCGGCGGCCTCAGCGCCATGGACCTCGCGAGCTTCTTCGACTCGTTGCCGCTGCGGCTGGTGGCGTACGACGTGCGCTCCACGGAGACGGCGGCGTCGGCCAGCCACCGCCAGCAAGACAAGGACTATCTCTTCTCGTTCGAGGTGCAATACGACAAGCACCGGCGCCATGGCCGCACCGACTACGAGCTCCTGACGACAGAGGAGGCCATGCGGGAAGGAGGGGCGGCAGCCACGGGCCCTGGGACGGGGCTGAGTCTCGTGGGCTCGGAGATGAGCACCATGAGCACGACGCTGAGCGACGCGAGCTCACTGACTGAAGAGGACCCCGTGCTGGCTCAGGAACACGCCGCGTTCCTGCGACTGGAACACGCGCGGCGACTAAGCCAGCTCTCCTTCTCGTACTTGTGCTGGATGGAGGAGGTGGACGTGGCGTCGGACGTGCGCCGCGTGCACTACGTGTTTGCAGTGAAAGACCGGGTCGGCAGCTACGACGACGCAGGGATGGACGCACCCGACGCGCTGGCGAAGCACCCGAGTCGCTACCGACTTGCCATCGTGAGCAGCTACGAGCTGCGCGGCTTGCTGCAAGGCCGACACGCTCACAAGCGCGGCAAGGCGGCCGAAGAGCTGGCCAAGCTACGCTTCCACAGCCGCTCACGTATCGGCAGCTACAGCACGATCTGCACTGAAGCGCAACAGGTCGTCATGCACTTGCAAAGGCTGGCTAGAGAGCCTCTTCCGCCTTCGGGTTTGCCTTCGTACTCGAGCGACACCGACACGTTGGACGGAATGGCGCTTGGAGATGACAAGATGGACGAAACGCGACTGATTGCAGCCCAGGCAGCGCTTTACAAGTGCCTGATGAAGCGTCAGCAACTGCAAGAGCCGTATACGCCACGCACCAAGCTGTCTCCGTCACGGATCGGCGTCAATCTCAGCCGCCGCGACCGTGAGGACATGGGCGTGGTCTTCGAAGGCGTGGTGTACCGCTACTGCGCGGCCGAGTTGCTACGACAAGAGGTGTTGCTGCTCACGACGGACGCGCTGCAGTTTTTCCGGTCGTACGCTTCCAGCGCTGAGAAGCACGTGCCGTGCTCGCACATCATTGGCGCTCGACCGGTGGCGCTGCCGTCGACTGCTTCGCATCGCGACGGCGGGAGTGCCACCGATGGGGCGTTCGCCCTGCAGATCAGCACCTTCGCCGAGGAAATTGTGCTTTGTGTGGGCACAGCTTCCACCCGCGATGCGTGGATTCGTGGCGTCCTGCAGTACTGCGACCCCAAGGCCAACTTTGACCGCGCTCGTCAAGGCGAAATGTACATCGGGTTCACAGCCGCCACTGCGCTCCAGCCAGCAAACCGCGTGGAGCTCAACTCGCGACTACTCTTTCCTCGACTCGCACAAGCCAAGACAAGCCACTCGGGGGAACCAGCAGGCACTGAAGCCATCTCAGCGAGCTCCGTTCCTGGCGCTTTGGAGCTGGTGAAACGTACGCTGAAGCGTGCACTTCACATTCTCAACAACGCTCAGGAGCTTTCCGTGACCGACGTGCTGGCATTCCTAGACGATGCGAGCGCGCTACGAGCGGTGGACCTGCAGCTACTACAAAGCACGGGTTCGCACGAAGAGCAGGTGGCGTTCTACCTGAATTTGTACCACACGGTGCTCGCGCACGCGATGATCGCTCGAGGTTTCCCGCGAGGCAAAGGTCAGTGGGCGCATTTCCTCACGCGCACTTGCTACGCGTTGAGCCGCGGCCCAGACGGGGAGCAAGTGAGTCTGTCGCTCGCGGAAATTGAGCACGTGATCCTCCGTGCTCGCCTGCCCCGCGCCGATCTGCCGCATCTGAGCGTCAATAGCGTCGTGGCGGCTGCAAACGAGCCAGCGAGTCGACTGCGCGGCCTCGGCATCGCGCATCCGGACTTCCGCCTGAGCCTGGCGCTGGTGCTGAACCACACCGGCAGCGAAGAGATCGCGATTTACGAGGCGGAAACTGTGCACGATCAGCTGAACACCGTTGTGCGCGCGCTCCTCATACGTAGTAGCGCTCAAGGGCATTTGGAGATGATGGAGCGTTCCAACACGATCGTGTTGCCACGCGTGTGTGAATGGTATCGCCACGATTTCAGTGGTGCTGCCATCGCTCAGACTCGCGATGTTGATAACGGAGTATCCGCCATTCAATGTGTCCGGAAGCTGCTGGGATTCATGGAAGACAAGCTGCAGCTGCAAGTGATCAAGGCGCTCGAACTCGACGACGCCCCTCTTCGCACCAAGTTCCGCTCATTCAAGTATGCACCAAAGAAGACGCTACTAGAGGACGAGAGCTGTCGACCGTCAATTCCTGACAACATTGACGAAGACGTTGGAGCGCCCCAAACACAAGACGGAGGCACAACTCAGCTCTAGACAAAGTTGGTTTCACTTGCCACATGTATATTTATCACGAATTCTCGAGTTCGTTACCAAGCAGTCAACTAACTGCATTGCAAACTGCAGATTTTTCAGAATTTTTGCACTCTTCTTCAACTTTTTCCGACTGCCAGAATTGACAATTGCCACTTACTTACTGTAAGTAAGTAAAGTACCGTAGTATCGGTGTCAAGTATCACCCCCCACGCGCCGTCAAATCTTTTGATCGGGATAAGTTCAAGGTGCTGGTTA
>KV732905.1:4535-37511 GCA_000500225.2 Phytophthora pinifolia
ACTTAATACGGACGGGACCTTTTCGTCCAATGGGATTGACGCCTCGTCAATCCCTATGCAACGGCACACACATTCTTTTTGGTGTCCCGTTACAGATGGGGTAACCCACGTGGTCAAGCCATGCTTCGAGCTCCACCTCATTTGTCTCGCGAGCGGGTGCCGTGTGGATTATCGGACACTCCTCACAATTGGCCACAGCCTCTCCAGGCTGACGACTGCGCCGCAGGTACGTCACGTACTCGTCTGGGGACCAGGCTCGGAGCGCTAGTGGCTGCTCGCGAGTCTTTGGGCCGAAGGTTCGTAACCACGCTTAGCCTCAAAGGCCCGCTATGGGCGGCCTCCGTCCGCTCACGCAAGTGCTCGCGGTTAGCGGGTACCAGGCAGGCGGGGTCCAACCCCTCGTCAACACCGGCGTTAGTGATGACAGGGGGCTGTTTGAGCTCACGCGGGGCTGCATCCACCGGCGGCTCGATGCGCTGAGACTCCGAGGGAGTTGCGACAGCCGAGGGCTGGAAGCTCTCCTCTTTCAGTTTGGCGCGCTTCACGGCAGCTATGCTGCGCGGGGTTGCGAGGCTCCCGGGATGGATGGCACGCTGCTGCTCAGTGAGCTTAGGCGAAGCCGGCGTGCGTGGGCGCTGGTCTTCAGACTCCTCGTAGGCCACCTCGGCTGACACGTCCTCAGGCGAACAGGGGGCCTGCGCGGCTTCCGTTCCACGGCTTGGAGTCTCTGGCGACTGAGCGCTCGTCGAAGGCTTGTTGTGGTCATCACGAGGTGAAGCCTCCACGTCATCCGCCGATGTCGCATCGACCAAGTCTCCTTCAATCTCGCGAGGTGAGTTGAGCCCGCGGGCTCGTCACCAGCGATGAGCTCGATCTGCTGCGACCCCAGGGCATCGCTGCTGCTCTCTGAGCCACTGGAAGGGTCACCGGGGCCCTGCACCTGGTCTTCATGGCGCTTGCGTCGACGGGCGGCGCGCAGAGACGCCAAGCGAGCCTCGCTCTTGGGTGTGGGCGTCTTGCGCTTCGGCTTCGCCGGCTTGGGTCTTCTCGCGGGAGGCCGCGCTTGACTTCTCGTCCGTCGAGCGGCTGGGGAAGGCGTAGCCTTCGGGGATGACGAAGCTTCGGCAATAGTGGTCGGCGCTGTAGTCGCCTCGGGCGGCGGCGTGCCCGATAGGCTGGAGTGTCCGGCGGGGTGACCGATGGGCGACTTGAGGCAGAGCTAGTCTTCATAGGCCCGGAGGGCGACCTGCGGGGTGACCGGGAATTTCGACAATGAGGCCGTTCCCCGGTCGAGCACGTGGTGCCGTTTGTCTCACTGGATTCCCCGATATTTCGGAAAGGCGATGTCTTCCATTTGGGTATGGGAGGGTGTAACGGGGCATCCGTCAGAGTGAAGGTCCATGGCACACGCAGGTTCGGGTTAAGTACGATTCGAACTTAGGGCACGACTTGGTTTGAGAGCCAATCATTGAGAAACAAGTTATTTCGAAGGTGCATTGATTAGGCAGTTTACAGTAGGTAGGAACTTACGAGCAGAGTAATAAAGACTCAGTTTAACTCTATCCCGGAAGTGTGCAAGTCGTTCGATACTCGGTATCACGGAACGACGGGAAGGCCAGGTCCTCCGACACTTACAACAAGGACGCCAGGCGTCTGTTGTGGTTAGCACGTTAACGCTTCCTCTAAGGCTCAGGTGCGCGTGACCATGAATGGCGCTCTTAGTGTGGGTAACATAGTTCCACATCCCGAGAAGCAGTTCGAGTTTGCAAGAGGTCTGGTGGAACACCAGTCTCGGATCGATGCAATCGATCGGGAGCCTTTAGCCCAAGTCAACCAGTCGAGGAGGACTTCCGTATCCTCGATGGTGCGACAGGCCTGCGGGTCAAGGGAGATGGCGTCCGGTTGGAGCCACAGCCCGAGGTGTCAGAGTTGCTGAACCTTGAGGAGTTGACGTACGACAACTTCCTGGCCGAGTTAAAGGCTGGCGTAATCTCGGAGATGGTGCTCATAAAACCTGAGCCCACTCCTGAAGAGTTTAACTCTTCCTCGGTTATGGACGAGGACGTCCGGGAGGAGATCCGTAAGCGGTGCGCGGCGAGCGCTGGGTCTGAGATCCTCAACAACCCGAAGGATCTGGTGTATCCTTTTTGAGGGAGTTCCCTTTTTGAGGGAGTTCTCGGATGGGCCAACTTCGCTTCGCGACAAGGGTCGACGAAGGCGGTCAAGATGACGGTTCCCAAGTTCGATCGAAAGGAGTCCGACAGTTTGGTCTTCTGGATCCGTGAGATCGAGATCGCGCTGAGCGCGGGACAGATCTACGATCCGAGATCTCAAGTCGCCTCCGCCTTACCCAACCTCGGAGATCGAGCTCGGGCCTGGGCTATGGTTCGTGAGACGTCATCTCCTGGGTTCTTCTCTTCGTGGTCGTTCATGGAACAGGAATTGCGCCAGAAATTCTTGTTGACCAACGTGGCGTATCGCCATCGCCCCTCTTCTTGCACTGCAAGCAAGGAAAGCGCTCCCTTCAAGACTATGCCATGGAGCTGCAGAACTTGGAAGCCGCCATGGACGGAGCTCCTCTCCCGGAGGACGTGAAGGTCACGGTGTGCAGGGACGTGTCCGTACTGGTCTAGTGCGGACGGAGCTTTTCCGTCGTAATCCCAAGACTTTTAACGATGCGGTACACCTCGCGCTGCTCGAGGACCATTGTGTGCGCTCCGCGCATGGACACGCGGGTCCAACCGACTCGTCCGAAGGATCCGCTCCACTGGAAATCTCGGCAGCCGAGTCGATTCGCGGGGGTGCAAAAAACTTCGCGCGAGTGGTCGTTGTTTTGATTACAACGAGATGGTTGTCTCCGCCAACGTTAAGGGTATGAAGAACCAATGACCATTTTGATCGATTCGGGTGTGTCGCACAATTTCGCTACGAATGCCAGCGTGGCTAGGAACAGCACACTGTATGCTCAGGCTAGAAGACTCTAAGAGTGTTTCTGTTCGCCTAGCGACTGGCTCGATTGTATCGACGCAAAAGGTTCTCCTCCCTTTGACAGTCAAATTTGACGACTTCATCTCGGCCGAACCGTTCATTATCCTCGACATGGATGATCGATACTATCTAATCGTCGGCATGCCATGTTTACGATGCACGAGCCGTGGATCGACTGGCGGGTCGCACCATCGGTGCTAGCCACACACCCTTAGCGGATAGAGCTTTGGCGGGTCATGTCCCCTCCTCATCCGGCGACGGGTTCGTGCATGAACACCGGGTGTAGATGCTGTGTGTGCACTGCTCTGACTGCTGGAAGAGATTATTTTCCAAGTAGACAAAGCAGATCTAAGCGCACCATCTGGTTCATCGTCCATCGATGCTTGTATGCTCAAATTGTCGTTTTTTCCTGTCTGAAAATGCATTAACAGTAGTGGTCACAAACAGCAACAAAATCGCTACAGGATGGTGATATTTTGCAGTTCTAAGACTGGGTTATG
Source organism: Phytophthora pinifolia (assembly GCA_000500225.2). Taxonomy (NCBI): domain Eukaryota; phylum Oomycota; class Peronosporomycetes; order Peronosporales; family Peronosporaceae; genus Phytophthora; species Phytophthora pinifolia. The sequence goes on from KV732905.1 coordinate 8,024, forward strand.
GGACTTTCGTTGGAAACGCAAATAGCGCCAGGGACGAAACCCCGACTGTGCTAGAAAAATATGAGTCTTCGGAAGCTCAAATGGCGCGGCATTGGTCGCCTCGAGCTGCTTGCGTGGCTCAACGAGTTTCTCGAGACCGACTACACCAAGGTGAGCTAATCGTCGCAACACCAACGAATGAAGCAGCATTAAATTGTCTTACAAGGTGCAAAATTTGTTGCTGTAATCTAGATTGAGCATCTTGCCGATGGCATTGCGTACTGCCAGATCTTCGACGCCTTGTACCCGGGTAAAGTTAATCTACAGCAGTTAAATTTCCAGGCTCGAACCGAGATGGAATGTGAGCGCAATTTAAAGGTGCTCAGACGTACATTTCATACGTGCGATATCATAAAGGTGCGTTGCCTTTCCGAAGTGGCTGCAGCTTTAAAACTGAGCGACGTCTTCGCAGGAAATTCCTGTACGAAAACTGGTGCAGGGTATTTTCCAAGAGCATTTTGAATTCTTGCACTGGATTCATGACTACGTTCACCGAACCTGCCCGGACGCCGTTCGCTCCTATCACGGATACGAGCGTCGTCAGCAAGTCTCACGACAGTCTTGTTCACAGTCGCAGGCCAACACCATCAATACCAACCTTATTCCGAAGTACTCGGTACGCACGTTTCCACGAGACTCCCATTTCAACACGTTGCTAAGTGAACGCGCTCTTTTACTATTAGAACTCGATGAAGGTTCCTCGAGAAGCGTATGTCAGCGTCCACGAAGGAAGCGCTGCTGCGTGTTCGGGAGTTGATCCGTGTTCACCAGACGAGATAGTAGGAGAACGGGCGGAGGATGAAGCTCCAGAAGATGCATTACTGGATGAAATCGATGCGACGCTACAAGTTATTCGGTGCGTTATCAGCTCCTCGCACCATCAGCAGAGCTCCCCTTTAGTTTTCTCACAGTACGCTTTGCAACAACCTAAAGGCATTCACTCCGCAGCACGTTGCGAGCGAAACACGCCGTTCTCAAGCTCGAAGAATGCGTCGAAAGTTCCTGCCTGCCGCCAACAAAATCGGTTGTGAACTCGAAAAAAGTGTCAGCCCGCAGATTAAAGTCGCAACCCGAACCAAAGCACGGCAGTCGACACGCGAAAGCAAAAGTTGCGCGTACGCTGGAGAGCCTAAACGAGCCGGATCCGATGGTGTATCGCTATATTTCTGAGCTGGTGCGAGCTCTCATGAGTTCATGTTTGTGTTACCTCGAACTGATCTTTGGACAACTTGGTATTTGTCTTACTAAACAGGTGGAATGCTTGGAATCAGAGCTGCTGGGACGTGTGAAGGACTTGGTACGATATCATCTGAACTCGTTAAACCTCGTTGCTTATGTAGTAAATTGTGTTGGTTCGCAGCACTGTTTAGAACAGAACGTCGAAGCAATGATAAAGGCGGGTTCTTCCCAGCAGAAAAACTAATAGCAAATGTCGTAACTGGCTAAGTTCTACCATGCCACTGAGATAGCAGCAGTCGCATGCTACTGCCGCCTTGCTCCCTGTAATACGCGTTTGGCAAGGAGAGCCATCCGCAAGACGTGAACAGGTTGCAGTGATTGTAGTTTAACCCCACTTCTTCGCCAAAATCGCCATGAACCGCACACCGAGCACCGCCCATTCCGCCTACGCGACCCGCGCACATATTTGTATTTTTCGCTCACAAGCTTTTGTATTTTCGGTGCTGCGGACTCCTTGATGACACGATGTGGCCACAACGGGTTGTGCGAAAGCTCGACACGATCCACGAGATGCCTCGCACGGGTGTCCTGTCCGGGGCTCGTAGACCAGATCAGGGTTGAAGGACGCGCCGGCGTTGATTTTGGCGCCGAACATCGTAGCATTCATCACGTGGTCCGCACCACGGATCGAGTCGAGCGCGTACACCATTGGAACACCACCGTTTGTTTTGGATGCGCGTGATAGCTTCGCGCCACTCGAAGGCAGTCCAGCCGTAGGCGCCCGTGATCTCGTTAACGGCGTCGTTGAAAGGAATCAAGTTGTACGACCCGACCCCAATCTTGGCGAAGTTGCGTAGCAGCGTCTCGTTGAGCGTAGCATTGTCGTTTATGAACCCATAGGATCCTCCAGGTGTTGCTGCGCGAGAACTCGGTTTCGATGGTGTAGCGCTGAGCGACTTCGACGAGATCGGCCTGATGAACAGCTTCCAGTTGCACGCGACACGCCCACACGGATCAACCCTGGCCTACCTCAACGGAACCACGCCCCGAGTTCCTCGGCCGCATGAATGAGACTGCCAAGCGAATCGTCAAGATGAAGCTCCAATCTGGTCCCCGGTGACTGGCGCCGTCGATGTGGAAAAGGTCCACAACGAAGAGGACATTGCAACGGCGTTGGAATTGGCTCGAGAGACGATCGTGCTGATGCAGAACAACGACAGCACGCTGCCGACTCCCACGTCAGCCTCTGTGTTTCTGACGGGCAACTCCGCCGACAACATCGGCAACCAGTGCGGTAGCGTTCCATTCGGATTTTCAGGAAACGAAGTACTAAGTACTTCCCGAACGGCATTTCGGTGACAATGTGACCCACTTCAATGGACTCGACAGGGTAGTATGACAACTGCCAAACAGTAGGCTGAGAACACGATCGTCGTCACTGGCGAGCATCCGTACGCTAAAAAGACCGGCGAACTTAACGACCTCGCCCTCCCCGCTGGCCAGATTGAGTACGTTAAAGTGCTCGCATCGATGGGAACCAAGGTGATCGCTGTTCTCTTCGAGGGCTCCGCGTCTGCTTGGCGATCTCCCGAAGAACGTCTACGCTGTTGTGAATGGCCTGCTGGCGTGTATACAGGGTGGTAGGGTCATGGTCGATATCCTCTACGGACAATGGACATATGCCGATCACCTACCCGAAGGACGCCGGAAACATCATGATCCCGTACAACCGCCGACTCCGACGACTGCGAGACGCAATGGGATTTTAGTACGGGTCCGACTTCACCTACTCCGACTCCACGCTCAGCAAGACCAACGTCACGTCCAGCTCCGACTCCATTGACATGTCGGTGACCGTGACGAACTCGGGCAGCATGGCCAGTAAGGAGACGGTGATGATGTTCCCGACTCAGCCGCACCGCTCGAACCCGCTGAAGAAGTTCTCGAAGATCATTCTGGATGCGGGTGCGTCGGAGACGTGGACGACTGGAGCACCTAAGCTCGGGTTCAACCAGGTGGCGGAGGACACGGACTCTCTCAAGCCGGAGACGGACTGCGACGTGTACAACGAGACTGCCGCTGCGAGTCCGCTGTGCGCGACGTTCATGGTCACTACCCATATGGCGTCTTCCTCGGCTAAGTGCTCTCCTCAATGTGCGGGGAGATCCATGCAGACAGCTGAAAATCTTTTTCACGAATCGTGAATCACGATAGCCTTTTCTGGAAAACAATGAATTTGATGTCCATACAAACGCCAAGTCAACTTTGGTGGTCATTTTTCGTGGACAAAAGCAATGGTGAAGACTGTGGGTAGTGCCCATCTCGCGGCAGCCTTCGGCGCGGGTGTGGCGGCGGCCATCGCGGCGCAATACGTCTATCAGGTGGCAATGAAGCACCGAGCAAGAAACACACGCACCTCGCTGGTGGCTGCTGAGGCGCGCCGCGGCACGGACGCCGCGGCAAAGGAACTGCTGGAGGAACAGTTGTCGCGCATCTCGGCTTTCTTCGGACCCGAGGGCTTCGCAAAGGTGCAGGACGCATTCGTGGTGGTCGTGGGTCTGGGCGGCGTGGGCTCACACGCCGCGCACATGCTGGCCCGCTCGGGCGTAGGCAGGTTGAGGCTCGTGGACTTCGACAATGTCACTTTGTCGTCTTTGAACCGCCACGCCGTGGCCACCCGTGCCGATGTGGGGCTGTCCAAGGTGGCGGCCATGAAGCGCCACCTAAGGGAGATTGTGCCGGACTGCCAGGTGGAGGACCTGGCCGTTATGTTCGAGGCGGCCAGCGCCGACGAGCTGCTGGAAGGCAACCCCACGTACGTGCTGGACTGCATTGACGACGTCAAGACCAAGTGCGCGCTGCTGGAGGCCGTGACGCGTAACAATCTTAAGGTGATCACGGCCACTGGCGCCGGTGCCAAGGCCGACCCCACGAGACTGCAGATCGGCTCGCTCAAGGACGCCGTCCGTGACCCGCTTGCGACCAAGATCCGGTACTTTTTGAAGAAGAAGGGCATCACGTCGGCCGAGATCACGACGATCTTCTCGAGCGAGAAGAGCGTGTGCAAGTTGCTGCCGCTAGACGCCGAGCAAGCTCAAAACCCCGACGAGTTCGGCAACGTCGAGAACTTCCGCATCCGCGTGATCCCTGTGCTCGGCACGATGCCTGCACTCTTCGGCCAGTCGATGGCGGCGTACGTGCTGTGCGATCTGGCTGGCAAGAAGATCAACCCGGAAGCCGTGGCGCGGCTGTCTCGCGACCAGCGCAACAAGTTGTACCAGAAGCTGCAGCAGCGCGAGCACGTGCTGTTCCACACGGGCCACAAGATCGGGCTTGAGAAGGACGAGATCGAGTTCATCTACCAGGAGATCTGGCTGGGACGCAGCTCCGTGAGCGGAGCGAGGAACGGCGGCCACATCCGCATGTACCTGGCTCGTTGGCGGGCGGATCGGCCGCTGCACCCGGACAACGTGGTGTACCTGACGACGGAGGAGCTCGCCACCCTGGACAAGGAGGGCAACGAGGGCTTCGACCCCGAAGTCGTCGCCCGTATCGATGCGCGACTGGGTCAGTTCGGTAGCTGGGCTGCTCCCGAGTAGATGACTCGACTGCTACCACTAGAGAAGAGCTCGATGGCGCTTCAGGCAGCAAGCACCCCCACACAGCGAAAGACAATCGAGCTTTTCATGTATCGCCGCTATTAGGTGAATAGACCTGGTCTAAAATGGACACTTCACGGTACTGCCATCGTTTTGCGACATGTCCGTCGTACGTCATCCGCAATATTATCTTGGAGTTTGTATACGGTACCTCGACCCGTTACGCGGCCATCCCTCCAGTCGAGTTGGCATTCCCCAAGCAGCAGTATGGCCACCACCAAGAAAGTCACCCAGCGCCTGACCCACGAGTCCTTCAAGCAGTGGATCCAGAACCTTGACTCCTTCCTCTTCGACTGCGATGGAGGTGCGTGAACGTGTAAAAACCTCGTACCACCCGATTGACTCAAAACCTGCTTTAATCAACAGTGCTGTGGCGCGGAGCTGCCCCGATCGAGGGCGCGGCCAACATGATTAGCCTCCTGCGCTCGCTGAACAAGCGTGTGGTGTTTGTGGTGAGCCGGAGCAGCTGCGATGAGCTCAAAGGCGCTTAGGAGACTGATGAGCGTTGACTCTTTGAGTGCAGACGAACAACGCCACCAACAGCCGTGCTACCTACGTGAAGAAGCTTGGTTCGTAATGTTAATTTGCATCCCAAAGATGGCTGCAAATGCTGACAGAACTGTTTACAGCTTCCCAGGGCATCACTGCAGTGGAGGCCGACATTGTCACGTGAGTTTTGCGTTGATGAGTTAGCTTTGTCATGCGTGGGGATCGCTGCTAACGTACTGGATGTGGAAATGGTGATCTTATAGCTCGGCGTGGGCTACGGTGCAGTACATGAAGCAGCACAAGATTGAGGGCAAGGTCTACATGGTGGGCGAGGTCGGCCTCAAGACGGAGCTGGAGCTCGAGGGCTACCAGGTCAGCGGCATGGAGCACAGCGACATCAAGGGTCTGCCGCACGTCCCGGAAATCGACATGGAGACGAAGGCGGTTGTCTGCGGCCTGGACCGGTACGGCATCGAAGCAAGAATCGGGCTCACCCAAGCTGTTTTGCTCACATTGCTGGCGCTGTAACTCTTCTTACAGATACTTCTCGTACTATAAGATGGCGTACGCCACGTCCTGTGTGCGTCAGATCCCCGGCTGCCACTTCATCGGCACCAACCCGTGAGTCGAGCTCCTCTGAATGATGCACTGGGTCCTGTCTTAACCGTTTTCTGCCTTTGCACTCGGCCAGTGACTCGACGTTCCCGACGGATGGCGCTATCATCCCTGGCGGGGGTTCCCTGGTCCACATGCTGGAGTGCGCCATTGGCCAGTATGTCCGAGCTTGTCTTGAGCCTGAAGCTGTTCATTGATCTAACTGGTGTCTTTGCTGGGATCAAGCCCGCCTGAGGCCGTGTGTGGTAAGCCGTCGCAGGACCTACTGCAGACCATTATCGCCACGTACAACCTGAATCCCTCGCGCACGTGCATGGTACGAAGACTGGGAGAGCTGTGCACCCGATAACGGTTCTTTTCTGACCTTGCTGCGTTGTGCTGTTAACAAGGTGGGCGACCGGCTGTCCACCGACATCGAGTTCGGCAACGCCGGCGGGCTGAGCACGCTGTTGGTGCTGACTGGCATCACGCTCGAGTCGGAGCTGGGCAGCATTGACAACGCCCTGCACGTGCCTGACCACTACATTGACTCGGTTGATGGGATCAACCAGCTCCACGCCGCAACGCTTGAGAACTAGATTTGCCGGCCTCGTTACGAGCTCACGCGGTCTGGTCGATTCGACCCTAGAGTCTACAACACCGTCGGCTTTCCATCGCAGCTAGCCCGTTTCAATAGACTTGCGTGAATTCATAGGCCCGGTCGTTCGCCAGAAGTCTTGACTTTCAGTCGCGGGATTCCACCACTACTGCCGCTATTCACGAAGGCATCGAACATGGAGAAACTACCACCGCTCGAGGCAGTAGTGGCAGCGCCTGCAGGACCACCGAACCGGTTGGCGGTTGTTTTCTTCGGTCGAACTGGGGCGGAGTTCAGTCGGCGTGTCGGTGCGGCGGAGTGAGCACTTGGTGCACGAGGACCAGGCGACGCAGCTCTCGGCTTGATGAGGGACGAAGATACTACAGGCGACATCAAAGGCGTTGGCGTCCGCAGCAATCGAGGCATCGGCGATTTCGCAAGCCGCTTCGTGATCTCAAGAAACTGCAGCTTCTTGGTCGGCGTCACGTCGCCTCCCGCTGCTTCTCTGGGTCGTTTCCGCGTCGGAGCACGTAGATTTTCTGGCGAGTCGTTGTCACTCATGAGTCCGCTGCTGTTCAGACTTATGTTCAAGTCTCCCGCCTCGATCATCTGGTCGCGTTGAGGCATTTCATCTTGGTCAGCGTCATCACTCGCTAACACCTTCTGGAAGTCTGTCTTCTTAGCTGCTTGCGTCTTCGCCGCTCCTTGTTTCTGGGCCGTCCTGGTCTTCTTGCCCAGCACTTTTGGAGTACTCATTTCCTGCATCTTTCCCATTCGTGCGAGTAGCTCAGCATTCGCAAGCCGTTGCTTGATCGACATCGTCTCAGCTTTGCCACCGACTTTCTTCTTTGCCGCTGGAGCTGCTGCTGAGCTTGTATCTTCCTCAGTTGACGCCTTGACAATCTTCGCTTTGGGTTTACTCTTTGCCTGCCCACCCTTACTCGCGTTGTTGGTCAAGTTAATCGCCGTCTTTTTCCGCGTACCGTTACTGGTCCCTGCAGCCGAGGTAGCTTTCTCAGCAGCGCCGTTTGCTGTACCCTTCTTCGGTTTGACTGCAACGGCGGTGTTTGCCATAGCTGCCATCGAGCTCTTATCGCCTATCGAGCCAACTGCTCTCTTCGCTGCCTGCTTCCGACGTTTCAAATGCTTCTTCGGGGCAGACGTTGATGGTGCGGGCATCGGTTCAGGCTCGGTCTCGTCTCCACCACTTTCACCCTCTTCAGCACGAGCAGCAGCTTCCGCTGCCTTTGCTTGTCGCTTCGCTTCCGCGTTCGTGAAGTTGAAATCCAGCGGCTTTTCTCTCTTCTTCGCAAACCTCTTCTGGGTCGTCAGCGTCCTCTTCTTCATCGGCAATGGCTGTCTCTTCGGGGAGTTCGGAGTCACGGGCAGAATCAGACTCGCCACGGATGGCTCGTCATCGGTGTCTGAGTCGCTGTCCTTGAACAGCGACAGCATATTCAGCAGTCCGTCGTCGGGTAGCTCGGGCAGCGGGCTATCGTATCCGCCGAGCTCATTCTGATTCTCCTCGGACATAGAGTCGTCCTTCTCAGGCTGCGCCGGTGGCAAAGTGACTGGTGTGATTCTCTTCGACGCCACGGGCTTTGCCTCCTTGGCTTTCACCGCTTTGGCTTTCGGAGCCTTGTTCCTGCTCTGCTCGGGCTCCTCCTCGTCCGTCTGCGTGCCACTTGCCTCCACCTGCTTGGCCTTCTTCTGCCTCTCAGCTTGCTTTCGTTCTTTCTCCCGCCGAGCGTTGGCCTTCTCCTCTACTTGCCGACGCAGAGCCTCCTTCTCCTGCTGCTCGACCTCCTTCTGCCGCTGCTTCTGCTGCTCCTGCCGCTGCAGGCGGCGCAGCTGGAAATGGTAGCGCTGCTCCTCCCTGTCCATCTCCTCGTCCAGCTCAAGCTGCTCCCACGTTTTCTGTAGTCGTTGGCGCCGCAGCTCAATGGACTCCCACTATACACAGCAGCAGCACCAAGGGGTCAGTTGTGTCACAGAGTACCTCGATATCTACTGGTCTACAGTACGCACTTCTAGGTTATATGCCTCCAGCAGGATCTCCTCCGGGTAAGGCCTGCCGAATCGCGCCGTGATACTCTTCGGGGACCCCATACGACGTCGCGTCGCCGAGCTACTCCCTTGTCGTCGCAGCCCTCGCGCTCGAAGCGATTTAAATTGTAGATTTGCGTGGTGCACACAACTACTTAAGCGATATCCCTGTATAATAGCACAACCCGTTGAAGCGACATGTTTTTTATCTCTCTGTAAAGTAGCGCGTCATAATCCTCGATCGCCTGGAATCAATCTTCAAAAAAGGGAGTCAGTCGATAGAAAGCGCAAGACAAATATGGCCGTGGGGGGCGACGCGAACCTGTTCCAGCTGGCCGACGGCATCTCGTGCCACGCCTGGAACAAGGACCGCAGCAAACTGGCGCTGTGCCCCAACTCGAACGAGATCTGGATCTACTCGGGCTGCCACGCGCCGGACCCAACGCAATGGCGCAAGGAGGCTGTGCTCACGGAGCACGACATGCTGGTCTCAGGTCTGGACTGGTCTCCCGTGCACGACCAGCTCGTATCCTGCTCACACGACCGCAGTGCCTTCGTGTGGAAGTACGAGGCCGCCTACCGCCAGTGGAAGCCGCTGCTCGTGGTGTTACGCGTCACACGCGCCGCCACGAACGTCAAGTGGAGCCCCGACGGTGAGGAAGCTACTGCAAGACGCGCTAATATAATTGCAATACCAATAATTGTGCTGTACTGCAGGCAACAAGTTCGCTGTGAGCAGCGGCGCCAAGTGCGTGTCGGTCTGCTACTACCAGGCGGCCGAGAACTGGTGGGTCAGCAAGATCATCAAGAAGCACAAGTCCACGTACGTGTCCAGCTTCAACTTGGGGGATTAGTGTCAAGGATATTGATGCTTTATTGTCTTGTTGTGCTAGCGTGACGGACTTGGACTGGCACCCGAACAGCCAGCTGCTGGTGACCGGCAGCACGGACCTCAAGTGCCGCGTGTTCTCAGCGCACATTAAGGACGTCGATGGCCCGCCTGATGCGGGGCCGTTTGAAGCCCTGCCATCGTTCGGCGAGCCGGTGGCCGAGTTCGACAACGCCAATGCGTGGGTGAACGCCGTGGCGTGGTCCCCCAAGGGTGATCGCTTGGCGTTTGCCGGCCAGGGATCGTCCATCCACATTGTGCACTTCGGCGCGCCAGGAGAGTACCCTACGATTCAGGTACTGCCTAGTGCTTTGTGTGAGCTTCGAGAGTTGCTGTGCTGACGAATAGTGCGTTGATGGCGCTACAGTCGATCCGGTTCTCGCACCTGCCGCTGATGCGCATCATGTTCCTTTCGAACTCTGCGATCGTTGGTGCGGGTTACGATTTCAACCCCATGCTGTTCTCTCAGGATGCCAACAACTTCTGGTACGAGGCTGACGAGCGCGTCTGCTGGTCGGTAGTTGCGACTCATTTCCTGAATGATTTTCGCTGTAGGTCCTTCTCTGAGTTCGTTGACAAGAAGCCGACGGAGAGCGCGGTGAAGAGGAACTCGGGTGGCTTCAGTGCTGGTAAGCGCAGCGTTTATTGTGGGGCTGGAATCGAGTGAAGCGCTGACCTTTGGGATGTGATTCAGCGCGGAGCCTGTTCGAAAGCAAGGTCACGCGTGGCCAATCGTCCGATGCCACTCAGCACGATAAGAATCTGCTGTGGATGTACGTTTCCCTCTCCACGTACGCGCTGGTTTACTTGAAAGCGTCCTGCTTACTTCTTGCTTCTCTACTGCCCATGCTGCAGGAAGCACGAAAGCAACATTACCTGCATTCAGCCGTACGCGCGATCGGCCTCTGGTGGCGTCACGGAATTCTCCACCTCGGGTACGGCTCCACGAACACGGGGTGCTTGTATCCGAATCTGACTTGTGCTGCTCTGTTTTCCATGGCGGTCGTTCACGCAGCACTTGATGGGCGTGTGGTGCTGTGGAAGCTGGGGAGTTTGAATGTGGAATTGAGCAAGCTGCACCTGTAAGAGGACGTTACTGCGGTCACGTTAAAGGCTCTTCGACTCATCGTAGACGCGAGGGCAGCAACCGAAGAACCCGTTGGTATCTTTAACGAAACAGTAGCGGAATGAGGCTGAGGCCTGAACGACAAGGAGGCAGCATTTCAACTTGTCTGTCGGTCGCTGTTTTCTACCGCATCGTTCGCACCAACTACAGATCGCTCTATTCGTACATCCGCCTTAGTCGTCTATACTCCTGACGGTACTGGTTCTCGACGACTGAAGCCTGGCGGAAGTCTTTCCACTCGGGGAATTCAGTGAGCAGCACGTTCGGGTCCAGCGAAAGCAGAAGCTGGATGCCCTGGCTAACGTCGTTCAACGTACGCGCAAGGTCGATGTGGTCCGGGTTGAGGTACGCCCGCTGCAGCTCAAGCAGCTCATAACTGCTCCGGAGAAACAGGATCGAGTGCTCGCAGACCTGCCCAGTCTTGGCTTGCAGCAGCAGGTCACACGAGTCCGCCACGAGCTTGTGAATGCGCATCAATACCAAGTGGTCGTGAGCCACGATCTCCAGCGCATCGGACAGCGTTTCAAGCGCCACCGAAAGCGCCGCAGAAGCGCTCTCCGGGTTCGTCTTGATGGCCTCCTCGGCCCCCAGCAGCACCGTTTCCAATTCCTGCATGCCCGGATTCCCACCGCTGCCCGCCGCACTCCGAGGCGGTGGCAGCACGCTGTCGCCTCGCTTGCAGAGGTCGCATTGGCACTCAAAGCCGAACTGTTCCCACAGGTTCTGCTGTCGCTTCTCCCGGCTCTGCTCGCGCGGGTACAGGTACGAGATCGTGAGCTGCTCGCCCTTGGCGATCGGTCTGGCCACGCGCACCTCGGACACGCCGCCTTCCGGCCCGGCGTCCTCGGGCGTGAACTTGACGCAGTTGGGGTTGCAGTCGTGGTTGAACATGGCGTTGTACAGGAACACGCCGCTGTCGAAGGCGTTGCACTGCATGGCGAACACGTTCTGCAGCACTTGGTCGTGAGTCAGCGCCACCTCGCCGAAGTTCCGGCACAGCTCGTCCACCTGCGGGCCGTACTTCTCCCGGCCCGCGGCCAGCAGCTCGTCCGGCAATTCACTGAGCTTCTCCGGGTACAAATGACCCAAGTGCTCCATAATATCGGCGTAGTCGGGTCGCGACAGCACCGACTCCATGGTGGCGAGGAAAAACTCGGGGTCGGCCGTTTCCACGTCGGTCGGCCAGGGCACATACACTTGCTCCACCAATACCTGCGTGCCCGGCGTCAAGTCCCTGACGGCCACATATCCACGCGATCCGCCAACGCCGTCGAAGCTCGTAGCCAGCTCAATGGGCCCCACAGCCAGTGGCCTGACGTCGTCCCAAGGTTCGTAGAGACTGCGGGTCGTCGGCGTCTGCTGCTCCTTCTCGGCACTTGAGGACGTGGCAACGATGTGCACCACCTCGTGCGGCGTCACAAGCGGCGCGGCCGACTCTTCGTCGCTGCTTTCGTCGTCGAAGAGCCCGAAGGCCGCCTGCACGGACGCGCTGGGCTTGCCACTCATGCTCGACCACGGATTGACCAGCGAATTGTTGAATTACGTGTGAATGATAGCAACATTGTATTGCCAATATAAACCTCAAGATTAATAGTCGGGGATCCCCACTGGCTTTTAGGAGCAATGAGCGAAGACTTGAAGACTGAAAAACCAATCAGCTGGTCTGATTGCACCATCGTGTGGTTTGCCACCACCAATAAGGAGGAGCTCAGCACTATAAGTTTAGTGTCAATCACTTACTATAGACCAGCGGACGCCAACCATCGGGTTGGCATTTGGCACCAAAGTTTTGGCAGGCAGCACTATAAATTATGCATGGTTCCACTAATCAACTACACAGTCGACAAAGTAGTTGAGTGGAACCATGCAACTCGTCGATTCTGTCTGCTGACAGACGCTGCAATTCACAGAAAATTTACGCAAGAAAGGAACGCGGTATTGAAAGGAACGAGCTAGTGATGTGAGGGTCTGCAAGAAGAGCGATATTCATGTTTTAAGCTTAAGAAGAGGACGGGGAAGGACTTATATTTCTTGGAGTGTAGCTGCTACCTGAATATGTACGGTATTCACGATAAACGTCAGGATGGACATGCCCAGCACACAGGGGGCAAAGATCGACGCCAGCCAGTCCGCGTACGCCTGGATCGGAGCTAAGTGCAGCTGGGCGTCTTCAATCAAGGCACAGATCTGGGCCAGCGCCGAGCTCTCGCCGCCCATGCAGCTCGACTCGATCACCAGCGTGCCCTGCTGGTTCACCGTCGAGCCAAAGACGCAGTCGCCCTCCTTCTTGGCCACCGGCATGCTCTCACCCGTCAGCATCGACTCGTCCGTGGAGCTCGAGCCAGACTTCACCACGCCATCCGTCGGGACGTTCGCGCCAGGCACAAGCCGCAGCAGATCGTTGCGCTGCACCAGTTCGATGGGAATCTCGCGGTCCCGCGCGCCCTCCTTGACCAGCAGCGCCGTCCTAGGCTGCAACTTTTCCAGCTCCGACAACGCGACCGCCGTCTTGCCCTTGGCCATCGACTCCATGTACTTGCCCAGCGTCACGAACGTCAGCAGCATGGCCGACGACTCGAAGAAGTGGTGGCCCTCGTACTTCTCGTGCAGCGCCGAGCCCACCATCGACACCAAGCTGTAAGTGTACGACATGGTGGTGCCGGCCATGACCAGGAAGTCCATCCCCATGGCGCCGTGCTTCAGGCCTTTCCAGGCCGCCATGTAGAACCGCCGGCCTACGCCGAACTGCACGGGCGTCGCCAGCAGGAACAGCAGCATCAGCTTGAGCGTCACGGCGTTGAGCACGGGCGTCATGAACACAATCTCCACGGCCGGCGTGTACATGAGCACCATGTGGATGAGCATGGCCGGCAGCGAGAAGAGCATGGCCGTGGTCAGCAAACGCCTTCGACTTGTCCACCTCCGCCTTGCTCCGCGCGTTCTGGTCCGCGCTCATTGTACAATTGAGTAAGTCGTTTTTGTCACGAACGAAGCGAGGTAAATTTTCTTCAAACGCGTTGTAGGGCATCTCATCTCCAGTTTTCCATATCATCTGCCACGGAAAGCGCTCTCGACGACGCGCAGACTCCATAGCGTCCGAGAAACTCACAAGACTGAAGTAAATGCGGCTTGTTACGTATTATTAACCTGCTGCAAGGCTGTAGTGGTGGATGCTTTTAGTCTAGTGGCAACGGGCTAAGCTATAGTGGTGAAATCCGACTGTATCGGTTTTTCTTTCCTATTTTGAAGTGAGTGTCCCATCCCATAATTTCGGTGGTCATATCCCTTTTTTATAGTGCTGACAGCCAAATGGATAGTGGTGCATTACCGATCAGTAGTAAAAAAGGCGGCCCTCGAAGACTTGGGCATCTCGTTGGACGCTAGCCGCAAGCACCCTCGACCTGGCCAGGCGGCGCCGATGCAGCAGCAGACACTAGGGCCTACTGCGCTTGCGGCCGACCCTCTGGCCACCGTAGCTGCCTTCGGGCCGTCCCAGAATGAAGGTCGCAGCAGCACGTCGGGGCTGCCTGTGGGCCGCCGCATGCGCCTGACGCTGGGCCAGAAGCGCGAGGTGGTGGACTTGGCCGCTAGCAAGAAGTTCACGCACCGCGAGCTGGCCGAGAGGTTCCGCGTGGGGCGCACCACCATCACCAACATTTGCCGCCAGGAGGACCTGATCCGCACCGAGACGGACTCGGCCGACGCCGCCAAGAAGCGGCGCAAGACCACCAAGTGCACGTACGACCTGCGCGTGCTGGACGAGTGTCTACACAAATGGCGCATGGAGGCCAAGGTGTCCAACCCGGACCTCAAGGTCACAGGCACCATGCTGCAGAACAGGGCCATGGAGTTGGCCTGCAAGATCATCAACGAGCCGTACGCGGCGCTGCCCGACAAGGTCAAGCACGCGCTGCAGAAGTTCACGGGCTCCAACGGCTGGCTGGACGGCTACCGGACGAGATTCGGCTCTTTCAGCAGTAAGCAGCAGCACGGAGGCGACCAGAGCGCCATCAAGAGCGTCGACATCCAGACGCGGCTTCGCGAGCTGCACCACAGCTTGAGTAATGTGGCATTGCAGGATCTCTGGACGGGCGGGGAGTTTGCCGTCACATACAAGCCAGAGGCTGGCAATGGAGGAGCGGGCAGTGGGCGGTACACCGCGTCGCTGTTTGTCAGTGCGGCAGGGGAGACGTTCGACCTGCAGGTGATCGGCCAGGACCGCAACCCGCTCGTGCTGGAAGGGACGGACAGCCGCGAGATGTACAATATTCAGTACGCCTACTCGAAGACGGGGTGGCAAGTGGCGCAGACGACTGTGAGCATGCTCAAGTCGCTCAACGCCCTCGCGCGAGAACGCAAACGCACGTTCCGAGTGATTTTGGATTCGGCGGTGCCCCACGTCAAGGCGGCGATGATTCTGGACTCGCAGGGAGACCAGCGGACCTTCTTCGTGTACGACTATCTCCAGATCTACTTCCTGCCGCCCAACTTCAAGGCTGCGCGCTTTCACCCGTGTCATCTCGGCGTGATTCAAGCCTTCAAGGCCCGGTTCCGGTACGAAATGCTCGAGACACTGTTCAACAATTACCGACAGAGCATGATGAACCAGGACCTGCGCGGCTTCCACCCACAGCGTCACTTGCACACGCGAAATGTGTTTCACTGGTTTCAGGTGGCTCTCCGCAGCCTCGACAAGCAGCTGATCCAGAGTTGCTGGGTCCAGAGCGGCTTGCTACCGACACAGGTTGTTGCATCGCTCAACTTGCGCGTCGTCCTGGGCAACGGTGTGAAGTCCGCACCCGTGAACATGACCCCAACCACCTCAAGTGGCTGTGGGAGCGAGAGCATTGGAAACCCCGATGTGAATGGCGCCATAACGGAAGCGAATGGTGCTCGCTCAACCCTGACAACCACTGCGACTCAAGGGGGCGTGCCGTCGCCAGCTCTGCTCTATCGGGATCTGCAGCAGCTGATGACGAACATTGCCCAACTTGCTCCCGACTTTCTTCGCTGGATTGGCGTGGCTGAGCCCACCAACGCGCAGGCATTTGCCGAGCTCGAAGGAAGCGCCTCGGTCACGGATTCCGAGATCGACGAGGTTCAGATCATCCGCAGTGTGCTCCAGAAGCACGGCTACTTGTCCACGGAAAGGCTTAACGAGGAAAGCCACGCTGAGGGTTCATTTGAGACCCTGGAAGACGTGGCCGCCGAGCCCTGTCCTCGCCACGACGAGGTGATGGCGTCGATTGACACTCTCAAGAAGTACTTGCGTCTCTCTCGTGATGCGATTCCCGGTCGTGTCGATGCTGTTGTGCAGCTGAACGCAGTCAAGAAAGCCGTCGCTTCGACAGCTTTTACCCGTGCCGTGTAAGTTCGAAGCCGCTGGCTTGCTATATAACTTGTGCTTTGACATTGTCGGTGCTCACTGTATTATCACTATGCTAGCCTAATATTTCTATCGTACATGTATACGTATCAACTTACGGGATCTGTAGCTAGTATACGGTCCGGATTTTATAGTTGGGGGGCATGGCGGCCATCACTGATGCGTCCTCCAGCCGGCGGCTCGCTCGAGCCGGCGGAGTTCGCGCCGGAGCAGCTGCTCGTGGCAAGACTTCATCTTCCAGTGGCAGAATCGCACGTTCGGCGATGGCCTGCTGCTCCACGCGCCGTTGCCGCCGCGCGTAGGCTACCAGCGTCCGGAGGGCACTGACGAGCCAGTCGCGGTGGCTGCAGCTCTGAGTCTCTAGGTCTAACGTGCGTCCGCGGAAAACGACCGAGAAGGAGCAGGCTTCGAGCACGCTGTTGGACGCGTACTTGCGGAAGACTGCAGTTTGTCGGCCGTCCAGCACCCGCAGCACTTGAGCCAAGTCCACGGCATCACTGAGCCCCCCACGCTTGTGCTGCCACTGCAGCGTGCCGCAGTAGTTGCAGTGGAGTCTGGTGGCGTGTGCACCTCCCCGTCGACCGTACTTGAGGAGAGGGAAGAACATGTTGATCGCCTGCACCAGGTACGTCCGGTGCTTTCCTCCGAAGCGGAACGCCAGCTCGACGATTTTCCACCGCGCGCCTTCAATGGTCTCCAGCTCTTCGTCCGTGAACAAGTACGTCTTGCGCTTCTTGCGCAAGTGCAGCGTCTCCAGCACACGCGGCCCGATCCTCGAGAACGCGCTCTTCTTGACTTTCTTGCCGGGATTCCCATCGGGTACCAGTGCAGGACGAATGGGCGTCGGTATCGGCGAGCCATCGCACGGAGACATGCTGCCGAGGTTGTACGCCGTCGGACACGACCCCGCTCTCCTCCGCATCGGGGCAGACCGAGACTTGCGGCGGGTGCCATGGGATTGGGCCAGTGGTTTGCGTAGTTGATCCGAGTCGTCCTTGAGCTGGATCACCAACCGCCTCACGCTCGACGTCAGTTGATCCTGCGCTGACAGTGCTGCTTGGTCAGCTGCGCAGCTCAGCAGGCGGGTGCGTCGCCGCTGAAGTAACCGGTGCTCGGCTGGACTCAGCTCTTGCACCTGGGAGCCCGCTTCCTCTCGCCGGCCACTGCCACTGGACCTCTCGTCGGCGTTGTTGTCGCTCAGGTTGAGGTCTTCCTCTTCTTCGTCCTCTTGGTTCGACACTGCGGCCGTCGCACAGGCGACCGGCACGTCCGACTCGTTCAGCAGACTCTCGCTCTTGATGCGGCTCACCAGTGTGCGCACACTGGCCGGCATGTTCACTGGATCAAAGGCCAGCAGCTCTTCGTCGTCAGCGAACGCGCCGCTCCTCTCTACATCGCCCTCTTCCGCACTAAGCGCGGCCCGCCGCTCCTCCTCGAGGGTCTCTTGCTCGTTGTTGTCCATCTCTTCTTCCTCTTCAGCTTCCTCCTGCTCGGCCACCTCGGCCTTCTCTTCATGCTCGTCCGGCAGCATCGACTGCGGCGCGAAGCTCGCGTGCATGGCAGCGAAGTCGCCGACCAGGCCCTCCAGCTCCGATCTCCTCATGAGTTCCTCTGAGCTCAGCGGCCGGGCCAACGCTGCGGCCACGAGCGGCCGCGCCGGGTAAAACTGGAACCGCTGCCGGCCGTTGCCGCTGCTGCTCGGGTCCCACATGGTCATGACCGAGTGGGTTGGTGTGGCGCCCACACTGCTGCGTCTCATGTGTCGAGACCGAGCTTGAAGCTCAGTCTCGGCGTCTTGTTCCTTATCGTCGCTGCTGTTGTTGCTGCTGCTGCGTGCGTCCTCCGCGTCGACCTGGAAGAGGCTGCCGCGCCGCATGATGGCCGATAATTTGCCCAGCAGCACCACGCTAGACGAGCGCTCGCGACGCTCGCGGGTGACACCCGACCATGGCTGCATCTGGACCAGGGAGGGACTGGGAGAGTGGGAGACCAGACCCAACGCGAAATGCCTGCCACCCGGGCCAAACGCCCAGCACAAGGCGAACGTAACAGCAAGTGGCTGCAGATGGAGAATGATGCTGGACAGGCCGTTTCTGAACTCGAAACGCGGTGTTCGGAGTGGCGCCGCTGACTACCGTGGCACACGAGAGCCGTTGCGGCTGGAGGTGGGTCTACTGGAATCTATCTGCCTGGCAAGGTGGAGGCCACTGACTGGCCATGCTGGCATAGCCACCTTTCGGTCCTTTCTCGTGGATCCGATGGACTCGATTTCCACACTGCAGCCGATGGGGTTTGCTGGACTCAACACTAGCAGCACTGAAAAACGAAAGGGCTTCCTAGACAGATTTTGGACAACAAACAATGCCGAGCAATGTGATGTCGGACATGTGCGCCTTCCAAAACCTGTTTAAAACGGTTTGGTCAAGTCGCTGGTCTACAGACTGGAACCCATGTTTTTCAGCACGTTTGGCGTCTGGGCCTCTCCGCTGCGGAGCGAAGGTTTCTCACGACTTCAGCTCAAGGCAGATGTCCAGCCTCGATATCAGTTCCAGTTTTGCCAGAGCGCTCGATTCTCCGCCGATTTTTCAGCTCGATCGATCATGAAGTGACGCAGAGTTAGAGCTCGACCACTGCGTGTTTCCTCTTGTATTAACAGTGTCAAAGCAAACTTACGTTTGCCAGGCGCTGCAAAACTTCGCTTTCAACTCGAAAATCTCTGTTTAAACACTTTTTGTTTTCGATGTGCGAACCAAAAAGGCAACTTTATGAATAACGTCCATCAAATCCAACATGGTGAGTGGTGGCAAGACACCTCGTCGACATGCGGCGCATCGGCGCGCGCAGCTCCAGGGCGTGGGCGCATTGCTGCAGAGCGGACCTGACACTGCGCACCCCAGCTCTCGTCTGCTGGTGTGGCACTCGCGGTTCTCGCATGCCGCGTCTCGCCACGAGAGCGTCGTGCGCGGCCTCTCGATGGCGCAGCAGCTAGAGGTCTACCTTCCGGCCAAGCCTGGACGCACCGCCGCGCAGTCGCTGCAGTGGGAAACATGCTTCTACTATGAGGTGACAGCCTCAGTGGACATGTTCCTGTCGCCGGCCTTCGTGCGCGAGTACCTTTTAGACGGCGGCCAAGTGTTCATGGTGGCCAGGAACGTCTCGGTGGATGCGGCGCAGTCGGCCATGCTGCTGCCGTCGGGGCAATTGTTGCTGCTGTTGGATGCCCAGACGTACCAGCAGTTGGGCCTCGTGGGTGAGAAGTACGGCCGTGCACTGCCGGCCACGAGCCGGTCGAGTCGCGGCCAAAAGTACGTCGTCACGCTGGACTTGACGTCGCCGACTTTCAGCGAGGAAGGGGAGAACGCAACTCGAGACCGAGTGAGACGCTGCTTGAGAGACAAGCTAGAGGACCTGGAGATGCTCATGTGTGCCTACAACAAGCGCGGCTCGGCGCGCACAATTTTGTTCGGAGACGACGACGCAGTGCCGCGGAAACGAGTGGAGTTGGACGCCAAGATGACGACGTTTGACGACGTGTTCTTGCCCAAGCTGGACGCGTTCTATAAGGAGTTGGCAGGAGAAGGCGAGATGGACGTGCTACGGACGTCGCTACAGGAGGCTTACGACTGGCTGGGGCTTGTGGCTTGTAGGCTGACCAACCTGCTGCAGAGAAAGAAGCTGGAGGAGTACGTGTCGACGTTCACAGGCACCCCGGACTCGTTCGAGTGCGAACCGAATAGCGAGATCACGACAGTGCGGTGGCGCGGACTAGTGGCTGCTCCGTTTTGCGCGGCAATCGTGGACAAGGCGCAGCGTGCGGTCAAGAACGGCGAGCTGCCGTGGGCTGCAGTCACGGTGTGGGGGATCCCAGACGCGTTCGTCTCGTGGGTGCAGACCAAGACCAAGACCAGCAAGGGCGGCAAAGAGAAGCTCGAGACCCAGCGACGAGAACACGGCTACTTGGGTAACGGAAGCAACAACTTCACGCTGCTTATGCTGCCGAATGACGAGTACTTCATGCTGCAGGCGCTCGGCCCTCATGATGCCACCGTGTAGCAAGCAGAGCTCCAACAAAATAGATCGTGGCATCAGCATCTAACGGAACCTTTTTCAGTCCTCAGGATCATGCTGGCTGCCGGTAGTCTGCTGTGACGCTAGTTGGTGAGCACGTTCGCAACAAACGCAGCAACTGTGGACGAGTTGGAGTCCGAACCGGCTTCGGCGAGCGACAGAGCGACCTTGATGTGCTTGCGCGCAGGCTTGGCGTTGTTCTTCTTGCCGTGGATCAGCGCGAGTCGCAGGTTCGCCAGAAAGCAAGCCGCAGTGTCGCTGTTGCTGCTCAAGGCGGTGGTCGTGCTGCTTGCGCCGTCATCGATTTCGGTCGTGACAACGGACTTGGTTGCTGTCAGCGAGGCGACAAGCTTCCACACGGTGATGGCGGCATCCAGTTGTTGCTGCTCTTCATAAAGCCCACCAAGTTCAATCAAGATCGGAACCAGACGACCCGAAGGAGACGCAGCAGCAGTAGCTGCGACGATGGCCATGTACTGTTTGATGGCCTTTGCCGGGCTTGAGATGGACAGCAAGCGCGCCTCCAGCAGGTCGGTGTCCACAGAACGTGGCAAAGCACCGCTGTCTTTGCCTGCCGTCACTCGATTCAGCGCTCGTGCTGAAGCTGCAACCGCCTGATCCGGATCACCAAGCTTAATGTGGCAATAGCTCATCAGCAGTTCTAGCTGCGCTGCGTTGGATTCCGATCCGTTTGCAGCACAGGCAAGCGACAACCCAGTCTGCAGCAGGCGAAGTAGTTGACGAAGAACTTCATCATGCGACTCGCGCTTCGCTTCCAGGCCCAGCCGCTTGAGGATGCTTGAGCCAGCCAAAACGTAAGCCTGCGCATTCCATGGCTGGGCGCGGATCAGCTTTTGCGCGTCCAAGCACAACCCTTGAGTCCCGGTTGGTCCAGCTTTGAACAGCCCCACCAAGACATCCAAGAAGTTGCGATCGTTTGTCTCCTTTCCGGGCGAAGACACACGGCTAGAAGCCGAACGCAAGAACTCCGCGAGACAACTGGAAACCTGGAGGCTCTGCGAATCGATCGTCGCAAGAGCCAGCCGCATCCACGACGTACTGGAATTGCCGCCGTCATTGACTCGCGATAGGGTCTGTAGACGCGTCAAATATGCGTCTTCGGCTCCAACCCATCGCTCATGAAGCTCAACCAAGCGCAAGTTCAGATAATCGCGGGTCGTGAGGGTCGAGTCTGCCTGATCAATCGACGACAAGAGGCGCTCTTTGCAAAGCGATGCAAGCTCAGTAGCTTGAGCAGAGAACCTATCCATCAGCAAGCTCGCCATCGAGAGGCCTACCAGGGCAACGACCTCACCACTGCTAGACTGACCATCCTCTTGCAGCAGCAGCGCTTGGGTCCGACTCAGCGCCTCGCTTTCCTTTGATTGAAGGTACAACAACTGAGCTTGCACAATGCCCTGTAGTGCAGAAGATATACCCGTCATCGAGTTTGTCTGGGCGGCAATCTTTTGCAAAAGTCCCAGCTCGTCAGCTGACGTTTCGTGGGATTCGTTGGAAAGCTTGCCAAGCTCTGTCACCAAAGTATTCCACTTGAGCCCATCCTGCTCAGGATTCAAGGAGGTCGCGCGAGTGTAGGATACCAACGCCTCGGCATACAGTCCAACACGATGCTGAGCAACACCCAAGGCGTGCCACGCGCGCGCGTTGAAAGGATCCCGTTCCAGATACTTCTTGAGATAGAACATCACCTGCTCCTGCCCGTGCTCTGGTGCTTGAGTGATCAGCTCGCCAACACTCGCTCCATAATCCAGCAGCGCCATGCTCAAGCCCAGCAGCGCATCCAGATCCAACCCGACCTGCAACGCGCAGTCGAAAGCTTCGATCGTTTTCCTCTGCTGAGCGATCGAGCTAGCTTGGAGTCGTGCCAGCATAGCATACCCATTCCACATGGAGGGGTTGCTTGGATTCATGCTCTGCAGCT
This sequence comes from Phytophthora pinifolia, assembly GCA_000500225.2. NCBI lineage: Eukaryota > Oomycota > Peronosporomycetes > Peronosporales > Peronosporaceae > Phytophthora > Phytophthora pinifolia. The sequence continues at coordinate 30,039 of KV732905.1, forward strand.
GCAGAAACGAGTTTTGCGCCAAAGACGCAGTGGATGGTACAGCATCGGCATGGCTGAGGTAGAACATACCGAGATTGGCCCACGTCGCGTCGCTGCTGCTGCCCGTTTGGACTGCTCGAGCCCAAGCAAATTGCTTCACCAGGAGACTGTCCGACACGAGAGCCAGGCCATTCCATGCCAACGAGCACGACGGATTCTCCTGAAGGGCTAGTTTGAAGTTGGTTGACGCTTTGGCCTTCAGCTTTGCAACAGTGCCATCTGCATCGCTGCTGGCAGTCGTTTTATCGATTGAGAACGCGGAAGTAGGGATATTGTGCACGTTGCTAAGGGCCTGGGCTTCGTACCAGTAGCTCAGGCCGATATCGTAGTATCTTTCCGCAGCCACCGCGTCTGGTCCCTCGCTTTCATTCTTCCCAGCGAGCGAGACAACCGCCTCGTACGCCTTCCTTCCAGCGCTGATGAAGTCAACCCAGCTCGATCCTTCACCGGAAAAGTTGTCGGGCGACAGGTAGAAGGCAAAGCAGTGGATATCTCCAATCAGCTTGCACGCTTCCACAGACCCCGAGAGAGGAGAAGTTGACGGCAGCCCCTTCATCAATCGCGACGCCTCCTTCAGATTGGCAGCGGCATTGCCGTACAATCCTTCAGCAGACAAGTACTTTGCTTGTTGAAACAGCAAGTCGGAATAAATCATGGTCGCAACAGTCAAGTCGGGCTTGCTATCCGATAGCTCGCCACGAACAACCGGCTGAATTCTCTCCAAAGCATCATCGAAAAGGAGCAGGGAACCTTCGATCCGCGCCAACTCACAGCGAACGCTCCATCCTTCTTCGCCGAGTTCAATGGCCTTCAAGTACGATCGCTGCGCCGAAACTTGCTTGTCGAAGTTCTGGTAGACGTGCGCCAGGACAACCCAGTAGCGAGCGCTCATGGGGTCGTTGCGCAGCACCAGGTGCAGTTTGCTTACTGCCGTCTCGTCATTTTGATCCACTAAATGTTGAGCCAGTCGCAGAAGTGCCCACGTGGGGGCTGTCTCTGGGTTCTCAGTCACTCGTTCCCACAGCTGCACATTTGCTTCATACTTGCCCTGCAGATCGTACAGGCTGCTGAGAGCCATGCCTGCCAATTCGTCTGTCGGAGAAAGCGAAAGCGCCTTCAAGAAACACTTTTCGGCCCGCAGAATATCTTGAGCCACTTCTTGGTACCATTTTCCCAGCCAAGAGAAGATTTCCGCGTCAGACGGCGTCAGTTTGGCGGCTTGCAGGAGGTGACCAAAGCAGCCCGTTTTTGCAGTTTGGTGAGAGCCACCCAGGTGCCAGTACACAATCGCCAAACGCTTAAGTGTTCGCCCCTTCGAGCGGACATCAATAGGTGGAATCTTGCCCGCATTTGTCTCTAGCAGCGCTTGGGCCTGCTCGAGATCGCCAAGCTGAAAGTGAAGCCACCCGCGCGTACACTGTACAGCAGCACCCACACTTTCGTCCTTCACTTCAGCTAACGAAACGGAGTCAATCAAGTCGAGAGCCTCTTTTGGCTGCACTTTTTCAGCCAAGAGTTCTGCCGCTGCGATTGCTGCTTTCACCTTGAAGTGCACGTCACCGCTACTCATTACTCCACGGTAGTGCTCCAATGCTAAATCCACCTCACCCGACATTTCGCGTGCTGTAGCCGTCATAAACAACACTTTCGCTTCAGAATATCTGTATCCAGCAGGTGCAATTAGATATTTAAACACCCACACAGGCGAGACTTGCAGAAACAGGAACCACAACTTACAAGGTAGGAAGAGGATCTGCGGATCCCAGCGCCTTCGTCTTGTCAGCCACAACCTTCCTGGCTAACGCTAGGCGATTCAGACAGCCCTCCACATCGCGTGCATCAAGGGCAATCGATGCCAGTTCAACTTGCGTGCGAATGCAAAATGCGCTTTCTTGGAACGACGACGACGAATATCCGGCAAGCGCTTCAACAAAGTTTTCGCGAGCCTGGGACGCCATGCACACATTTATACCGTCAGCAATGAATTGGTGGTAAGCGGAGAAGGATATCAGATCACCTGACTACCGTCCCCGACACGCAGCGACTCGACCGCTTGGAAGACGAGCGCCATGGGGCTCTTTGGGTGACTTTCTGACAGGGTTGAAGCAATTTCCATGGCTTTTTCCAGTGTAATCGCTTTTGTCCAGATTGAAAACACGGAGCACTTGATCAGTACGAGCGAGTTGGATAGCAAACTGCAATGCAGGCAATACAATACGTACGGCTGTCCTGATCCTCGGATCGGAGAAGCAAGAACTCTGCCGGGATCTTCGACTCACGAAACCACTCAACAATCGACAGTGCCAAAGCATCCACCGTCTTGAGAAGCGTGGCCTTCTTCTTGGAGACCTTCAAGGCATCCAGGTGGAATCGCATGAAGAACGCGATTGCGACGTCCATACGTGGCCGAAGCGTCTCAATGTCCTCCCCTTGGGCGTTCCAATCTGTACGAGAAGCAGCCGCAAAGAACTGACTCGAGATCTCCGCCATCGAGCAGTTGCCAGCACAGTCCGACAGACTAAACCCTGGACGCTAAACCACCCCAAATACAAACACAGCCTATAGTACCCAAACACTCTCAGACGCACCGCAACACCAGCGTCTACGTACTTGTAGCAGATCCACCAGATCCATCCAGACATTCAGCGGCGGCGGCAGCTCCTCGTTCGGCGTCTTCTGAAGCGAAAGCTGCGCCAACTCCCCGTCCTGCCCCCCCACAAGAGAATACCACGAGTCAAAGGCCTGCAGCACATAAAAGCAGTCGAGTCAGTGAGCAGGACACATAACATCTTCGAAACACTCCTCACAACGCCACCTTTGGGAGCATCTTGAGCTCCAGCGCCGTGGTCGCCAACTCCGCTACCCACTTCTGGCAGCGCTTCAACTTCTTGCCCCTGCAGCAACATCAAATCAGTACCAGCCCCCCCTCCTCAATTCCTCAGCTTGTCACACTTCAGGTTGATCTCCACCAGCTTCTGCAGCGGCTCCATCTTGGCTTTCATGTCTTCTTTGGACTCGTATAGGTCCACCAGGTACTGCATTCCCACAACAACATCATCAGCCGCCCATGTCTCTTCTAGATTCCTCATAGCAGCGCATCTCGTACCTTCCAGGGCGCCGGCATGTCCGGCTTGATGTCCGCCGCCCTCCGGTACGCGTCCTCGCAGTCCTCCCACTGCTGCAAGTGGAAACTGGCCAGCCCCACGCACATGAAGGCCTGAAAGTTGTTGGAGTCGAACTGCGTCACGCGACGGCCCGCATCCTGCGCCTCTTGAAAGCGCTCGGCCTTGAGGAACGCCGCCGCGTCCACCAGCATCTGCCGCAACACGCTCGCGCTCATGATCGCCGAAAATTGGATCTACGATTGTACTCATAATCCGGATTAGGTCCCCGATTATGGGTAGCGATCGGGAGGCTCACTCCTCATTTGCGAAAAACCGGCAAGACTCCATGTGGAGGGCTGGAGCGCGCGCGACGACGGCGCTGTGGCGCACTGCGCTCTCGCGACAGCAGGCTGGGAGCTTCGGGAACCATTTGCCGGGTCGCCATCCCGCGCACGCGCTACAGGCGCTGCCTCGGGCGTTCACTACGGCAACTTCCCCCGCCTCCGGATCGAGTGCGGAATCGCTTGGTGGGCGATTAGGGGTTGAAGTGAAGTTCTGACGCGGTTTGGGTCTCTTGGGTCTTTTACTACAGGCACCCAGAATGCGCAGGTGGCGGCGGCGGCGTTGGCCGCCATGGGTGTGGGCTACCTGTTCGTGACGACGGAGCGCGAGAGCGAGCAGGAGAAGCGACACCGCGAGCTCGAAATCCAGAAGGAGAGGCAACTCAGCAGCCGCCTCGCAGCCGAACTGGTGGCGGCGGAGGCCAGCCACAACAAACTGGACTGGAAGGCCACGCTGGAGCGCGTGGTGCCGGCAATCGTGTCGCTCAAGCTCAACTCGCCCAAGGTGCGGTGGGGGATGAGCTGGGTGGAAAATCAGGGAAATGGGTTTTACTCATGGAGGTTGTGGGTGATTTGGTGTTATAGTTCTTCGACACGGAGTCGCCAGGTAACGGGTCTGCCACGGGCTTCGTAGTGGATGCCGAGAAAGGCATCATTCTCACGAACCGACATGTTGTCGGACCGGGCCCCATTGTACGCTGGAAGCTAAATATTGCTGCTGTTAGGAGAACAAAAATGAGGCTCATGAGCTTTTATGTTTTGTTTGCTGCAGGATGCGGAGGCGGTTTTTCAGAACAATGAGGAAGTCCGTGTGGTGCCAATTTATCGCGATCCGGTGCATGATTTCGGCTTCTTCCAGTTCGATCCAGCGGTAAGTGCGGGAATATTCATGTCTGCTTTTGCGTGATGTGCTTATCCCCATAACGGATCGCATTATTCGCTCGACAGGACGTGAAGCACATGTCGGTGCCGTCACTGTGCCTGCAGCCGGACAAGGCCACAGTGGGCACGGATATCCGAGTGGTGGGCAACGACGCCGCTGAGAAACTTGCCATCGCTAGTGGTACGCTGGCGCGCCTGGACCGCGACGCCCCGAATTACGGGTCCAACAGTTACAGCGACTTCAACACGTTTTACTTCCAAGCCTCGTCAGGTGCGAATTACGCGGAACACCGTAGCCGATAGGAAAAGATTGAACTAACCTAGATGCAATGCGATGAAATGGCCACAGGAACGACGGGAGGCTCATCGGGCTCGCCGGTGCTCAACCATGACGGCGACGCGATCGCTCTTAATGCCGGTGGGAAGGTTGGCACAGCAGCGTCTTTTTACCTGCCCTTAGATCGAGTTAAGCGGGCATTCGATTTAATCCGAGAAGGCAAGGACGTGCCTCGCGGCACCATCCAAACGATCTTCAACTACAAACCCTTCGACGAGGTGCGCCGACTCGGCGTCGACCCCGCCACGGAACGGCTCATTCGCTCCACTTTTCCGTTGGAGACAGGTATGCTTACAGTGGCTGAAACAATCCCCGGCAGTCCGTCGAGCAAGAAGCTGCAGCCGGGCGATGTGCTGGTACGCGTTAACGGTGAATTGATCACGCGGTTCGTCCCGCTGGAAGCGATTCTAGACGACAACGTGGCCACGGAGGTGAGCTTTCTGTCAGCGTGGCTGAATTCAACCACGTGCAACGACTGACCTATTATATGAATCATTTGTCGTAGGTTGAGCTTCAAATTGAGCGATCGGGTGAGCTTATTGCTCAGAAAATCCAAGTGCAAGACTTGCACTCGGTCACTCCATCGCGCTTCATTGAGATTGGCGGGGCCGTAATCAACCCACTTTCCTACCAACAAGCGCGGAACCATGCCATGAGCCCTGGAGCTCCATATGTCGCGGATGCAGGCTACTTCCTGCAGCGCTCTCGCATTGGTCGAGGTGCCATTATTCACTCAGTGAATGGCATTAAGACGCCGGACCTCGAGACGCTCAAAAACTTCCTTAAGCAGTGCAAGGACCGGGAGCGCGTTGTTGTCAAGTTCTCCAAACTGACGGATAAATCGGAGAAGGTTGAAGTCGTGCATGTAGATCGCCGCTGGTTCCCGTTCTGTGAATACGTTCGCGACGACAAACTCGGCACCTGGCACTGCGAGCATTTTACCCCACCAAGCGAAAACGATGTTGCTGCTGGCAAGAGCGGCAGCTCGGATGCAGATGAGCCTATTGGATCTACCACAACGCTGCCAGGCAAAAACCCAGTGGAGAACAAGCTCGCACGATCGTTGGTGACCGTGGACTTCGACCGACCGTTTAGCGTGAATAGTTTGTCGACTTCCAATTATCGCGGCACGGGGCTCGTGATCGACGCGGAGAAGGGGCTGGTAGTTGTGGATCGCAACACGGTGACCGACTCGATGGGCGATGCCATGGTGACCTTTGCCAGCACCATTATGGTGCCGGCTCATGTTGTGTTCGTCCATCCGGTGCACAACTTCGCCATCGTACAGTACGACCCGAAACTCATTGGATCAACTCCCATCGAGAGCTGTCAGGTGGCGTCCAAGCCATTGGTGCCATCCGATCCAGTGTGGCTCGTAGGTCTCATGAGCAGCCTGGGGCGCAGTGGCCACTCGGATCTTGTGTCACGCGAGACCATCGTGTCGGGCGTCAAGTGGATTGAGTTGCCCATGCCGAACCCACCTCGATACCAGGAGCACAATCTGGAGATGGTGTCGCTGCAGGATGTCGTTGGTACCGAGGGTGGCGTCGTGTGCAGCGACCAGGGTGACGTTAGCGCTTTTTGGGCCTCTTTCTCCTTCCAGCAGCAGCGCCGCAGTTCCAAGGTGGAAAGTCAATTCAACCGCGGCATCCCAATGGATCTGATCATGGAAAGCGCGGCGCCTCTCATGCGAGGCGTGACACCGAAAATTTACGACCTTGGGGTTGACTTCGAGCACTTGAGTCTGGCTAAGGCTCGCGAGCTTGGGCTCGGCCAAGCTCTAGCCGAGATTTTGGAGAAGGATGCACCGGACCGACGAACCATCTTGAGTGTGGCCCGGCGATGGGGTGGCACGGAGGCACAAAGCGTGCTGAAGAACGGGGATATCTTGGTTGCTGTGGATGGCAAGATTGTGACAAGTTTCCGCGAGGTGGAGCGTTGCACGCAGAAGCCAGAAGTGAAGCTCACGATTGTACGCGATGGCCGTGAAATGCAGCTCGACGTCAAGACCCTTTTCATGGAGCGGACGGAGATCAATCGCATCGTGTTCTGGCAGGGATTGCTGCTGCAGGCGCCACCACTTTCGGTCTCCGCACAGCGCAGTATCTCGTTGGATGATGGAATCTACGTGTCTTGCCGGTACTCCGGCTCACCGGCAGCACGCTACGGGCCGCCGCCTACCAGTCGCATCAAGGAGATTGACGGCATCAAGATCACGAGCATAGATGACTTTTTGCGCGTGGTCACTTCCAAGTCGGCAAGCGATTCGGTGCGCATCAAGTACACGGACCTCAGTGGAAAGGACCGACTTAGCACACTCAAGCTGGAGCCCAAGTACTGGCCCACAAGTGAGCTGGTGCACGAAGGCAGTGAGTGGCGTCGTGTCCAGCACTGAAACAATCCAACGTTTGCGGGGTGAACCTCAATCCAAGCACGACCCGACACCCACACAACTAAAACAAAGATAACCATTCATTATCTTTCCCAGATGAGTTTGAAACGATCACTAACGGACATGTTTTTAGTGTTGGAAGGCGACTTGACAAACAACGAGAGTAGAAGAGGAGGCTGCCGTGTTGTAAGAGGAACTGCTGCTGCTGTTGCTCTCGTCAAGCCACCAAAGACATCATTTTTCTTGTGTGGATGGGTTGCAAGTTCGAGGCTTCGCAGAGTTCGTGACTGCACACAAGAAGCACTTGGTCACACCCAAGGACGGCGTCGCTATGACGGAAGACCTGTACGCGCGCTGCCCCGTGCAAGAGCTCTTCAT